>PVIC010022577.1:0-27505 GCA_004025085.1 Thryonomys swinderianus
GTGAAGACATCACCCTATTTCCCAAGGATTAGAAAGGTGACCCACTTGAATACCCTGGACAAAATGGCAAGGTCAAGACAGCAGAGGAGACTGAGGACCCCTGTCCTCTACACTGTCCTCACCTTCCCGAATCCTAAGCAGGGAAGACCACTGGGAGGGAGCTTTTAATTACCTGCAGGTGTCCCAATTAAGCAACATTGCCTCCCCAATTAGCAGTCCTTGCTATTGGAAATCATTAGGCTTAATTCCATTTCCCAGGAAACATCTTAATCAAGCAAGCTCTGTCCCCAACTCCTGAGGCAGCCAGACTCACAGTGACGTCTGCTTGGCCCTGTCTGACCTAGAAGATGATGCTAAATTGGACAGTGGGTCAATTTCCCAATTAAAAACACTTCCCTTCAATTACACTGTTTTCGAAAGTTTAGCTAGACCAAAAGTATGTGTTTCCTAAATTACTTGGTAAAAGTGGAGCACTTTTAAAGAAGGTTCCTCCCTAATGAAAGAGAAAAATTTGTAAAGATGCTCTAGACAAGTATATCTTTTATAAAAACTAATCAAAATAGTACAGTTTGATAGCTACAAAGCACAACCTGTTTTCACGATGTAAGATGGGAATGGGACAGGTAAGGCTTTCACTGTCAAAGCCAAGAGTTTCCCTATTTTCTTCTCCCCCTTCTTACCAACTATTCCCCAAAAATGGTTAAAACTGAGTAAGAAATCTTAGGAGAGGACATACCTGTGCAGATATCCACAGATCTCCTCAGTGTTTGACTCCAACACCCTTTACTCACAAGGTAAAGGGTGGACAGGAAGAGGCAGAGGACAGGAGTTGTCCTCCCTGGACAGGTGTAGATAGAAATTCAACCTGTCACATACCAGCACTAAAGCTGATTGATAACTGTTAGATTCACCATTTTTTAGAGATAACTTTCCCCCGGTTTGTATCAACTGTCTTGCCCAAGATGAGAGAGCCAATGGTCATACTGACAAAGGGCTGCCGCCCAATCGAGGGCTCCATTTTCCCATCTATCACTGGCGTGAAATCATCCACACTACCCAAGTGGCTTTCCTCCTCACGCCCAGCACAGACAACATCCTCCTCACAGTTGGCTGGTTTGGCCTTCTCCTTGGAGAGAGACTTATACCTCTAAGAATGGGGAAAGGGAAAGAGAAAAGGTTCAAGCGGAAAGCAATTCAATCAGAATGTAGAGTCCCCCAGAAACTGACCTGCTAAAACCCTACAAGTAATCTTAATTTTCATTCTGAAATAGACTATGAAGTTCAAGTCGTATTCTGTTTCCCTTACCATTTTTTCACATCCATGGTAATCGCATTCTTATAAAATTGAAGAGATAGAAGGGCTCCTCTCTTTGATGCTAAATTTAATATGGGTATGATTAGAAGTGCATTTGTCAGTGTTGCTTAGAGAGCTTTGTGCATTAGCTCTCCTGAAATTAGATTAACACCTAACTATCTCCTGCTGTTCCCAAGTCTTCAGGACAGCATCAGGCCTCTGCAATAAACGCCCTCTCTTGATTTTTCTCAAAATTATTTATTTTCCAGCTTTATAATCAACTTATCTGAATTTATTCAATTCTTATGATGAGCATCAAATTTTAGAGGATTTTGATTCTGTCTCCTGATAGGTTGGGAAACACACACATGCATATGCAAATTAGCCTGAGCTCAACTGTTCTCTATTCACTTGTACTATTTTTCCCCCTCTTTGCGCTAAAGCAAAATTACTTATATCTGCTCAAGTATCTGGCCGTAGATGAGCTTTCCATTCTCTTACAGATATCTGGATGCAATTGTGACTGCTTTAATAGTAGTCTAGAGATATTTCCCACGGGGCAATCCATAATTCACCACTGGGTTCAGTTTCAAAGCTTTCTAGTTGGGGAAAATGGGACTCTCTGGTTTTTATTTAACAAAGTCCCAAGGCATCCCTGGGAATTGAGATACCAGGAGCCCCACACCTTGTAATCCATACCTCCTGGGCCTCTGTGCCCACTGCAAGGAGTAAGCCAGGTAACAACCAACCTTAGTGATAATCACAGAGGTGGCCATAACGCTAACACTGCCAGTTAAGAGCTGACATTGGAGCCCTTGTTATGTTCCAGGAACAATGGAAATGCTTCCCTTACATCACTTCAATAACATGACAGACATTACCCACAAGTTACAAAAGAGAAAAGCAAAATATAATTTTCCAAAGAACACACAGCTAGTAAGTTACTATATCCAGCTTTTTAATTACCACCTAGTCTGAAACCTCAGAGTGAGCAAGGGAAGAAATAAACATTGAGCCGGTGTTGACATTTGCTATTTGCTATTTTATATGAAACTCTATTCCTGCCCTCCTTCACATAAATGTGAATTCATTTATTATATGAGATCTGACCCTGGACCCAGGTTCTAACTTCTTAGAGACTTAGAGACTCCCTCTGAGTCTCAGTTTGGTAATGCAGGTTATAATGATACGAAGGTGACCCCACAGGAAACCTCCAGTTCTCATAGTCTGAGATTTTAGAATAATGAGATATATATTATACTACAAGTGGAAATCTAAAGTTAGACAAGCACCCAAAGAGATCTAATCTAGGTAAGTCAAACATGCAGCATTCATGCTTCCTCTTCCTATGCTGCACCTGTTAAACATCACTAATTGATTGTGATCTTCTTTTTTGCTGAACCCAATTGTAGTTTTAGAATCCTTTTCAATTCTGTGCTGGGGAAAGAAATGAATAAGACAAGAGTACATAGAACAAACCTATTTGACTTCCCTGATGTTAATCAGTTTGCTTAACTTACAAATAAGGAAACTGAGATGCAGAGAGAGCAAGAAACTCAATAAAAATCTTCTGAAAACAGTGATATGTGCCAGATCTTATGCTAGGCCCTGAAAAATAAAAATATGAGCAACACATAGTCTTGCCTTCTGATAATTTTTAGTTGAGTGAAGAACATAGGTTATTAAGCAATGATAATAATGAGCACTATTTGACCATACAGAAGGATACCTAGCAGACTCACAGAAGGGTTTCTACAGGACGTAGCACTCAAGCTGACACTTGAAGAGATTTAGGAGTTTGTTGGATGGAAAAAGCTAAGAAAGCCATTCTAAACACAGATAGAAATCCAATAGTGCCAGAACTCAGGCTACTCAAGGAGTTGCCATGGATGACCAGCCTTGGAAAATAAAATTCAGTGAGTCTGGTGATGATGAGCAGGATGTGCGCAGGGGCAAGCCCATGAAGGGCCATATATGCTATGCTACAGAGACCATCCTTCACCCTCACGATGGAAGACATGCTACAAAATTTTTTGACACTCTTGGCATTGACAGGTAGGGTCTATGTCTCCTCTCCTTGAAGCCTGGCAAGATTATAATAGCTTCAACTAACAGAATATGATGAAAATGGTACCATACAGCTTCCAAGGCTAAGCCACAACATCATGTAACTGCTGTCTTATTCCCTAGAGCTATGAGCCACCATGTAAAACACTAACAACTCTAAGGCCTCCACACTAGAGGGGCCACATGCATGTGTTCCCGCTGACAGTCCCAGCTGAGACCAGCTTTCTAACTATTCTCCCCAAAGGGCACATCAGTGAAGCCTTCCTGAGGGAAGCCCATTATCAGGTGAATGCCAGCAAATGACTTTTGTCAATACACCATGAAACTCAAGAATCGCCCAGCTGAGTCCTCCTGAATTCCTGACCCACAAATTATAAGATACAATAAACAGGACCAGAGATTTAGCTCAAGGGATACTGTGCCTACTTTGGAAGCACAAGGGCCCGAGTTCGACTCCTGGAACCACAAAAAGAAATAAATAAACAGATTATTTTGGGGTCTTTTCTTATGCACCAATGGGTAACCAGAGCCACAAAGGAACGTTGAAGGTTTTTAGGAAGTTGCATGAGTATATCTGTTTTTGAAGAAACACGCAAGTCGCTGTGTGGGGAAGGGCCTGAGGAGTAGTGAGGGTGGAACAGAGTAACTTTTTGGGTTGTTACTGCTGTAAGACTAAGACAACAGCAGGAAAGTGAAGGGAGATGCTGGGATGATCACAAGTACTTGATGGAGGTAGAGACAATGGAATAGTGACTGACAGGTGGTTATGAGAGAGAAAAGGAGAGGGAGAGAGAGAGAGAGAGAGAGAGAGAGAGAGAGAGAGAGAGAGAAAGCACATCAAGAAAGATTTTGTTCTCTGACTCCAATCATAGTATGGACAGTGACACCAAGAGCTGTGATGGGTGGAGCTTGGAACATGAAGGGGCAGTAGCAGGAGACAGTTTGGTGAAACAGTGTCCAGAACATTCAGGAGTCCTCTGGGTGACAAAGACAGATTGCAGAGCCATTAAAAAGGAGATGGAGATGAAATGCATAAAAGGAAAAGAATGACCAGGGTTGTCAGTAGAACGAAGGAGAAAACAGAGGGCATAACCATAGGCCATGGCAGAGCTGAGGCTAAGCAGGGACAGAAAACAGCCTTTTGAAGTTCTTAAGAGATGCTCTAGAAGTTGTTTACCACCTCCTTTCATCTGTCTTCCACCCGGGGCCTTTGAACAGCAAACAGTAGAGCGAATAAACATGGGACTAAGCTTTCTCTGCCACTCATTAAACTTGCATATGCTAGCCCATGAAAATTTCTTAATACTCTCCTTTATTTTCTTTCCATCAGTCCCTCTAACCTGAATGTTTCCTTTTTAAGTGTTTCTCATTTCTTTCCCATTTCATTTTCTTTCATCTGGAACCTGCTATTAAGGTTGTTTTCTCCACAGCTATTTTGACACAAAAGAAGCTTAATCTGTTCTTCTAATTAGCTTGTCCACAGAGTCAAACATCTCCTATGCAAGACCATGCTCTGCAGTCATCTTCCACAACAACACACTTACCAGAAGGAGCATTCCTTCTTCACGCCTTCTTCTTTCTGTTGCTGTTGCCATGGCTCTGCCAGCCAGAACTTTCTGTCCACGGTCAGGAAATCTTGGGCCTGAACTAATGGCCTACCCACTGAATGCTGTAGTGACCCCTAGAGTGAGCCATTTCTCTGTAAAGACCCTATTAGAATTTACTGACTCAGGAGGATTCAGCAGCCACTAAACAGCATTAATGTTATGTCAGACGAGTTTTCTTCAAGAGTTAACAGACTCAGGTGATATAAGAAACCTTATGCATGAGAGGAACTCAGGATGTTGAATGGAGGAACCAAACTCAAGTCCAAATGAAAGAAAAGGTTAAGATAAGCCAGCAGGGTAGACAGCCTGGCCTCGGGAGTTGGGTGGTGTTGTTAATGGGAAGAACTCAGAATGAAAACAGAGTCCCCAAATTGCAGGGTGCTTATGCCACATGACAACAGAATGGTAGCCTCCCAGCATCCATGGGCCTCCACTCCTTCCACTGTCTTCTAAATACACACACATTACATGCATGCACATACACGTGCACACACAAACATCCACACGCACATGCACACACACAATTTACCCTGAAAAACAGGTTCCCTGACAAAACTAATGAGCCTGAGCTGGCCAAATTAACCTTGGAATTTTCCACAACTGGCTACAGCCCCAACACAAGAGATTATGAAGAAGCTGAAACAGAAACCAAATGTTGTATCTGTCTTCACATTCCCCGTCCCCTTGGTTGAACTTGTTGACAACTGACAGAATATAAAAATTTATTTTGCCTTTAACAATCCTGAACATCTTCCTTGTGTTAAAGAGGCTGAGAGCAATGTCTTGCCTGAAGGCTACATGATGATTTAGCCTTCCCTGCATTCCCCAAGGTTTCCTTCTACCCCCAGCCCAGAACTGAGGACCAGCCCAGGAGTTAGACACTGTCATAAAATTATGTTCACAGGGATATACACCAGGCCTAAGAAACCTGTTTCCTAGTGCTGTCTGACATAGACTCTGGTGCCAGCAATGGCTCTAGAGAAATGGAATTATAACAGTGAATGTTTCTAATCATTTTGTGGCTCCTGGAGTTGATTGTACAATCTGATGAGATCTCAAGTTGCTGTGATCTCTCTTTGACTAATGTGGAAAGTACTGCTTGCTAGTCCATGGAGTGTTTAAGCAACACATGACACAGATCTATCTGATTGTCCCAATTCACCATTTGTGAGATGCAAGGAATTTAGTGACTCTACACACAATATTGTCAGGCCCAGCAGGAAAAGCTGTTACAGACCACCTGACCCACCTCCTTACATGCCAGCAGCTCTAGGACCTCTAGGAAGGACCATGGGAAGTCCCAGGAACTCTGGGTACAGTCACACCGACTTCAGTTCCAAGAAGTCCATGAACATCTGCACCACCAGTCACACTGTCTACGCCCCCATCCCTAAAGGCAGCGGCTTCTTGAACAAGGCCTGGCAACCACCTCTCTTTTCAAGTCTTGTCTCTCCTCCTGCTCTCTGCTGACTCCCTTTCAGACTCAGTCTGCTCACTGCATAAGTGTAAAATAAACAGCTTTCTTGCCCACCTGCTCAGGTGGTCTCTATCCTCTGTGTCTGTAACACAGATACTTCTGAACATTTCTGGAAAAGTGGAAAATATAATGATGCTGGCTGATCACTCTTAATATCTTTTTTTTTTGAGACAGGGTCTTGCTTTGTAGTTCAGGCTGGCCCTGAGTTCACTATGTAGCCCAGGCAAGCCTTGAACTCAGCAATCCTCCTGTCTCTGCCTCCCGAGTGCTGGGATTACAGGCGTAAGCCACCATGCCCGGCCACTCTTAATATCTTTAAACAAATTCATAAGAAAAACAATGAACTCCAGATATATATAAACAATACAAATGCTTCGACATGTGAAGACAAACTAATAAAAACAAAATAAGCTCAAAGATCCAAACTCCCAATTCCTGACACACATAAGAACCTAAAGGGAGGAGAAAATGGCAGAGCAGTGAATGTCAGCAACTGAGCTTCTCCAGGACAAAGTGCCCAGAGTCTGGAAAACAGCAGCCCTTCAGAAGAACCAACATGAGCAGAGGCCACACAAGAACCACAGGGAACTGACTGAGAAGAAGAAAACATAGCTGAGCAGTACAGAAGAGATAGCTCACCAACGTGGACCAGAGCCTGCACACAGCTGCAGAGAGAGGCCACCAGCAGGAAGGCGCTGAAATCAACAACTTTTCTGCCCACACAGAAACAGAGACCTGAGCTGGACCAGGAGAATCCCATATATTCAGAGGGAGCAGTGAGAACATGACCCACTGTTTCCTGAGTGAGCGATCCTCCTGTGTCAGTGGTCAGTGAATGACAGTGGAGTGATGCCTGGGTTTTGCCATTTTATGCAGGGTAAGACTCAGGCTTCAAACTATAATTGAGAACAATCCTATAGGGGCTTCATTGCCAATTTCCCAGGAGGAACAAAGCAAGGACAGTCCAGTCAAGATGGAGTGCTGGGCGTTCTGGGGGACGTTCCCTGAGAGGTGTTGTGTAGTAAGATCACCTAGACTCCGCTTGTGCGGTGGTGACTTGTTCCCACCATCACCCACTTCCACACCCAGCACTGTTCTGGGTTCACACTGGCCTTGGTCTTCCGGTCTTAACAATGACACATGCTCCTTGGAGTTCTACTCTTTCACACAAACCTGAAGAAAGGAGCCTTCAATTCAAAGAAATTGGGCCTTTTTTTTTTTTTTTACTATTCTTTACTTGATTGTATTATCTCTCATTTTTTATTCTCATTGTACTTTTAAAACTTTTTATATCTTATTTTTCTCCTTCTATACATTACTCCCCACACTTTTTGTCCCATTATTTTATACCATTCTCTTTTAAGAGCATGTCTGTGTATCCATGTTTTGCCTACACATACTTATCTGATTTGCTTTGTATTTTCTCTTCCCCATATAATTTTGAAAAAGACAAAAGTTCCTGAAAAATTAAGTTTATACTTCTAAATAACCAGTGGATCACAGAAGAAACCAAAGGAGAAATTTAAATTTTTCTGGAAGTTAATGACCGTGACTATACAAGTCAATAAAATCATTTTGGAAACTTTAAAAGGAGTTCTAAGAGGAAAGTCAATGCAATTAAAGGATATATTAAAACAAAGCAAGCCCCAATAAATAACCTAATGAGGAATCTTAAATAACTTGAAAAACTACAACAAACTGGTTCCAAACCAAATCTAGGGAAAAATTATAAAGATGAATTACAATGAAATTGAGACTAAAACAATTATGAAACAAACCAATGAAATAAAAATCAATAGGATGGGTAGGGATATGGGTAAAAGTGTCATATACTGGTACAAATTCTCCAATGTTGCATGTGATTGTGAGCTGTATATAAAATATACTGATAGGGCCAGAGGGTTAGCTCAGTGGTTCTGGTGCCTGCCTCGCAAGCACAAGGTCCTGAGTTCGATCCCCAGTAACCACATACAATGCTGGGCATGGAGACTCATGCCCACCAGCAATCAATATCACATATCACAGTGCCGGGCGTGGTGGCTCACACCTGTAATCCCAGCACTCAAGGAAGCAGAGACTGGCGGATTGCTGAGTTAGAGGCTTGCCTGGGCTACATAGTGAGCTCAGAGCCAGCCTGAACTACAAAGCGTGACCCTGTCTCAAAAAAAAAATGTACCAATAAAGAATTCAATTTTTAAAAAACAATAGGAAATCAGACAGTAACAAATGTTGGCATGGTTGTGCTGATAAAGGAAGTCTACAATGGTGATGGGAATACAAACTAGTACAACCATTATTGAAAATAGTAACAAGGTGCCTCAAAGGACTAACAGTAGAGATTCCATATGACCCAGCCATCTCACTGTTAGGTATATTTCCTAAAGTGTTTAAGTCATCATACTACAGAAATACTTGTATGCAAATGCTTGGAGTGGCACAATTCATGACAGCTAAATCCTAGAAGCAGCCTGTATACTTATCAACAGATGACTGGATAAACAAAATATGTTTTATATATATATATATAATATATATATATGTATATATTATATATGTATATATATTATATATATATAAATGGAAATCTCCTTTACTGTGAAAAATGACAAATTTGAAGCATTTGTGGGAAAATGGATGCACCTAAAAAAATACTGTTAAGCAAAAATAAATCAGATACATAAGCTTGAATACCATACAGTATCCCCCATTTGAGTGAGTTACAAATAAATAAAATGAAAAGTGATGGGTCAAAAGGGACAAGGAAACAGATTTCAACAAACAGAGGAATGGCACAAGGGAATAGGAGGGGGGAGGGGAAAGGTAGGGAGAAAAGGGAGAATAAAGATATGCCAATAACCCTAATCACTATAAACATTATAAGCCATGGCATGTGCTAAAACAAATAATATCAATAGATATGAAGAAAGTGATTAGAGAATCAAGGGAGGAATAGGAGGGGCAGGGAAGGGGATAGAAAAGGAACCTGTTGAATGAAAATAAATCAGATACATAAACCTGAATACAATACAGTATCCTTCATTTGAGTGAGGTACAAATAAATGAAATGATACGTACCTGTAACCACTCCCTACAAGGATCGCAAGTTTGCTACAAGTTTCATCAAGTGATGACTCCCACTGCATGAATTTAAAACATGTACTACTAAAAAAAAAAAAAATCCTTAGGCCCCTAAGTGTTTCCCAAAGGGTGAATCTTCAGTGCTTTACCCATAGGACCAGAGTTACAGAAGCTCAAACACAGCCCTTGTACATCAACTGGCTGAATTTCAGTTGGCCTCAAGAGTATCTGAAGTAAAAGTGAGAGCACTGAGCAGAAAAAACATGAGATCCTTAAAACTGTGGTGGAGATATTTGGGAGGAAGCTGAGGAGGCTGAGGACACTGAGCGTCTAAACCCTGATAAATTATTTTGTCAGAGGTAGAGACTTCCCAGCCTAGCAGCAGGGGTGTTAGCCTCTTCTATATCTGAACTACTGCTGTGTTTCCTATGCAGCATCATGACCACTTCTGATGCAGTTACCAGACATGTCACTGTTGACAGCCTCAAGATCCGCCCTCATCACCTACTATTGCCCATAGGCCTTTAGCAAGGCTGTACTCTTTTTTTTTTTTTTTTTTTTTTTTTTTTTTTTTTTTTTTTTTTTTTTTTTTTTTTTTGAGACAGGGTCTCGCTTTGGAGTACAGGCTGGCTCTGAGCTCACTATGTAGGCTAGGCAAGCTTCGAACTCAGCAATCCCCCTGTCTCTGCCTCCCGAGTGCTGGGATTACAGGCATGAGCCACCACGCCTGGCACTGTGCTATGTGGTATTGATTGCTGGCGGGCATGAGTTTCCACACCCAGCACTGTATGTGGTTACTGGGGATCGAACTCAGGACCTTGAGCTTGCGAGGCAGGCACCGGAACCACTGACCTAACCCTCCGGCCCCAGGCTGGACTCTTAGAAAGCTTCTGAAGGTTAGGTACACAGCATGACCCCTGGGATACGCCCAAAGAACTTCTTGAGTTCTCCGATTCTTAAAAGCACAGATGTAAGGAACATGTATGGGGGTGGGTTTTAAGGTATGGGATAATGGTGAAAGAAACAAGCCTGGATCAGCCTGAGTTTTGTGATATGGACTCATTAAATAGATTCTGCATTTCAGGTTGCAGATTATGGAGTGTAAAAGGATGTTAACAGTGTATATGACTGGTTTGCTGAATTGGGGATCACACTGTGATGATCCATGGTGGATGAGCTGGAGATACCCGGTGCTTACTGTTGATGAGGGGATTGAAAGGCTCAGAAAAATTAGGACATTGATGTGGATCAGCCAAGTGAAACTGAATCCTCCATGCTGGAGGATACAGGAAATGTACTTTTCACCAATACTTTACGAATCAGATTTGTGACTGCGGCACCTGCATGCTGGAAGAGTCTGTCACAGACTTCTTTGCATGCCAGGCCTTCTCATGGGGACACACCGTGTTGGGAAACTTAAAGGCAATGGTTTTCACTGGAGTGGCCAGGATAGAGTGGCTGCACTAGTCCCAAAAGACAAAGTACGTGTACTTGGTGTAATGGGTCGCAGAACCAAGACAATGTTCAGAGTAGTCCGACATGAACAGACCTAGGCATCATGTTCCCAAACAGTGAAATAGATAAGAAAACTATATATTTACTGGACTAATAGCAATAGAAACATGGTAAAGTAAATGAATAGAAACTTACCTCTGACCATCACAGGAGAAAATCATGGCCCCCTCAGCTAATTCCCAGAGATAAGCCAGTTACAGATCCTGTAAGGAATGAAAGGGAATCTAGCTCCCCTTGAAGAAGGTCCCTGGTACACTACCAACAAGCCATACTGTAAGTCTTTCGCCCATCTTTCCCTAAGGAAACCAAAGCCTCTCACCTGGTTAACTGTACACTGAGGAGAGGGAAATGACCAGACATTCAGGTATTGCTGGATCTTGGCTCTGAACTAACTCTAGAAATCCAAAACATCATGTAGCCCTTCAGTGAGTGGAGAAGCCTATGGAGGTCAGATGATCAATGAGCTTTAGCCAAGATCTGACTCATAGTGGGGCTAGTAGGTTTCCAAATCCATCCTGAAGTCATTATGCCAACTACTAGAAAACATAATTGGAATATATATATATATATATATATATTATACCTATAATATATAACTGATTTCTAAGCTGTAGTGTGACAGTTATTAATGTGGAAAGTGCCAAATGGAAACCTTAGGTCTTCTGCCTTGAAGAATAGTACATGAAAAACAATATCCCATTCCTGATGGGATTGCAGAGATTAGTGCCACCATCAAACACTTGAAAGATCCAGGGGTGCTGGTTCTACCACCTTCCTATTTCACTTTCCTATTTGGCCCATTCAGAAGACAAATGGATCTTGGAGGATGGGAGTGGATTGCTATGAGTTTCATCAAGTGGTGACTGTAATTGCAACTGTTGTACTATATGTGGTTTCCTTGCTTGAGCAGATTAACATATCCTCTGGTACCTGGTACACAGCTATTGACTTGGCAAGAGCTTTTTTCTCAATACCTATCACAAGGCCCACCAGAAATTGTTTTCTTGCAGCTGGCAAGTGTCTTCCCTCCAGATTATATTAACCCTCCAGCCCTGTGTCACAACTCAATTCCCAGGGATTCTTTTCCACAAGGTAGCACATTGGTCCAACACACTGATGATACTAAGATAACTGGAGTAAGAGAGCAGGAAATAGTAACCTCTCTGGACTTGTTGTAAAGCAGTTGCATACCAAAGGACAGGAAGTAAATCCAGTGACAGATAAGGACCTTCTACCTCAGTGAAATTTCTAGGAGTCCAACGATGTGGAGCATGCAGAGATAGACCTTCTAAGGGGAGGGATGAGTTGTCATATCTGGCTTTTCTTAGAAGCAAAAGACACCCAGTGCCCAGTAGGTCTATTTGGATTTTGGAGGCAACACATTCTCCACTTGAGTGTGTTGCTCTGACCCTTTACTGAGTGACTAAAAACCTGCTAGTTTTGAGTGGGACTCAGAATAAGAGGCTTGGCACTAGGCCTCAGCTGCTGTACAGACTGTTTTGCCATGGAGACCACATAATCCAGTAGATCCAACAGCACTTGAGGTGTCCAGGGGAGACAGGGGTGTGTTTGGATCCTCTCACAGGTCCCCATAGGTGAATCACAGCAGAAGCCCTTGGAATTTTGAGGCAAGACATTGCCATCACCTACATCATTTCTGAAAAAGCAGTTCCTTGCTTGCTATTGGGCCTTAGTACAAAACTGAACACTTGACCTTAGTCCACCAGGCTATCATGTGACCTGAGTTCCCCTTATGAGCTGGGTTCTTTCTGACTCATCAGTCATAATGTCCAACAAGTGTTACAGTTAGTGTTCAGATGTCCCCATCATCTCATGCAAATGAGATGGGCTATTTCAGAGGTGGAGGGACCCAGAGTATGTGATGCTAGAATTTACTCATGGTGCAATGCCAGCCTCAAGGGTTCCAGGATTAAGGGTGTGTGTGCTGCCCACTCTAAGAAGTCTGGATAAAACAAAGGGGCAGAAAGAAGCTAGTTGGGAGCCTTGTTGCTTTTTCTACCTTCTAGTCTCCATGAACTGTTTCTGTTCTGCAAGGCCTGTGGGCTACAAAGACAGCTATGGAGCCAGCTGGTTCTGGGCTGAAACCTCTACAAACTGCGAGCTACACAAACATTTCCTCCTTTAACTTGTGTGTGGTGTGAGACCCAGCTTAACATAAAAACAGCCACGCTGTTAAAAACCTCCACTTGGCATCCTGTAACCTTCCTGGGAACCCGGTACTCGTCTCCCTGGGAACTGTCCACCCAACCGATACACACACCCACAGATGGTATGTTTTTAGAACACACTATTCTATAGTAACTAGTGATCTGATCATTGTTATTGGCTTCTGTAATGACTCGCTCCTGCATTTTTTAATTGAATTCTTCATTGATACATTTTATATACAGTTCACAATCACACTCAACATTGGGGAATTTGTACCAGTATATGACACAAGTTAATTCTCATTTTTACCCATATCCCTACCCACCCACAGCCCCCCACCCCTTATAAACATGCTATTTAATTTTCTTTCCAAATCATATTTATTCTTGCTCCTCATTATGTTCCCCCACCACATTCCCTTTGAATATTTCCTATTTTACAAAATATATCATGTAGCCAGGCGTGGTGGCTCACGCCTGTAATCCCAGCACTCGGGAGGCAGAGACAGGAGGATTTCTGAGTTCGAGGCTTGCCTGGGCTACATAGTGAACTCAGGGCCAGCCTGAACTACAAAGCAAGACCCTGTCTCAATATATATATATATATATAATACATTCTAGAACTCATTTACATCTCTAGTTTCTCATACTAGAGAAAAGATATGGTATTTACATATCTGAGATCTATTTATTTCACTTATTAGTGTGTCCTCAAGGTGTATCCATTTGCACATAAATGAAAGAAGCATCATTGTTTATGGCAGAGTAATATTCCATTTTATTTAAAAACCACATCTTTTTTATCCAGTCTCCAGTTAATGGGCATCTGGGCTATTTCCAAGATTGGATTATCACAAACTGAGCTGCTATGAACATGGGTGTACATATGTCTTTGCAATATGATTCTTTTCATTCCTTTGAGTATATTCCTAGTAGGGGAAAGCAGGGTCAAATGGGACCTCTAAACCTAGTTTTCTAAGGAATCTCCACACTGATCTCCACAATGGTTGTACAAGTCTACAATCCCACCAACAGTGGAGAAAGGTTCCCTCCCCCTCCTCCTCCCCCTCCCCCCAGCCTCGCCAGCATTTATTGCTGGCTAATTTCACAATAGCAGCCATTCTTTGTGAAGTGAGATTGCTCCTGCATTTTAACAGTAGAACGACCTAATCGCTCCTGCATAAAAACCTCCTGGTAACAGGCGGGGTCGGGGAAGGAGGGGAGTAGATTTTGCTTTTAAATATTGCACTTTCATCTACTCAGCACCTTCCCCTGCATAGAGGGATGGCCCCCAGCTGGGTAATAAAGCTCTTGGTTGGACTTTAAGATCGTGTCCTGTCCTGAGAGATTGTCTCAGTGGGACTTGGTCCCAACAGTGCTATTTTGTGTCAGCAATGAGAGAAAATTAACTGAGGTGTAATTTGGTAACAGTAGCAGTACTTGTATCTGACCATGAGGTTCAGGAGCCTTTGAAGCCAGCTTGTGGAGAAAGTCTGGAAGTGTTCAGAGAAGCTGGCTGAAAAGTAGAAGTAGAACATCTTAGGTTGCACTGCATGGGAGATTCTGGTCAGAACTTACAATAGAAGGCCAAGAAAGACCAGGTTTGAGAGATTTCTGCTGGAAAGAAGAACTGCGCTGGCTGTGGGACTCCAGATGGTATGCATTGTAGTTTGGCAGAAAGTTTGTCTGCATTTTGTTCATGTCCAGAGACTTTGCCAGCAAGAGGGCAGAACTAATTAATCATGCAGAGTAATTTCAAGAATTCTATGTTGAGGTGGTGTCATGGCCACTGTTGGGGCTTGTAGACAGATTTAATGTTGAGAATCCAGAACAAAGAGCCCAGCAAAATGATTTAAAATGTTCTGAATTTGGCTAGAAAGCTGAGAAGAAACAGAAAAATAGAGGATGGCCTGAAGGCATCACAAGAAGCAGCAGGATTCCACCCTCTGTGGCCTCAAAATTGCAAAAGAGTTTGCTTTGAGAAGAGGGTCCCAGAGTACCAAGTTCTGGAGTGGCAACAGCACAGAGAATTTCTTCCTCATGACTAGGTTTAGAGTACTCGGTGATCCAGGCTACCACTGAAGGAGGAGAAAGCCTGGCTACTGATCCTGGCATCATCATCCATGTGGCACTGGTTTAGGTGAGAATGGAAAGAGTACTGAAGTCAAGGAGCCCCCCGATCCCAGATTTTGGAAAGCCTGGGAGGCCAGGCAGGGTGCTCCTGAGAGGACACTGTGGGTGAAGCTGTGTGAAGCCAGAGATGCAGTGGAGAAACCAGGAATGCGGAATACCTGAGGAGAGCAGCAAGGAGAGAGCAAAGACAGCCCAAGAGAGAAGCCATGGGAGCTACCAGCAGAAGTGCTGTAGGGACAGAACCATCCAAGCCTTTTAGAATTTACAGCATGCCACCTTGTCAGGGATGCTGGACGTGGAATTGTGGGATTTAATGTTTGCCCTTCTGGACTTTGGACTTGCTTCAGTCCCATTCCTTTGTATTGCCTTGTTGGTAACTTTTTGAATGAAAAGATATAACTTGTGCTATTGAATGTTGGAAGCATTTGACTCTGCATTTGTGTGGAGGCTTACAGCTGAGTTTGGCTTAAATCTCAGAGGGATTTGGATTTTTCAGCAATGCTGAAACAGGACTTTAGAAACTCTTAAAGGTGGACTAAATGCCTTTTGAATAAAGGGATGTGCATTTTGAAGGCATGGGGCGGAATGATTTAGCATGTGTCTAGATGCTGCCCCCCATGCCTCATACAGTCAGTCATAGGTGGGACTTTTTCAGTGGGGACTGGATCTAGAGGGTGTGATGTTAGATTCATGGTACAAGGCCAAGCTCAAGAGTGCTAGGACTAAGGATGTGAGTACTGCCCACCACCCTAAGTACCTTAGATAAGGTAAAGGGGGCAGAAAGCAGCAGGCAGGTCATTCTGATTTCTTCCAGCTCTGGTCCCACAGGAAACCACTGTAAGCCTGTAGACTGTAAATGTCTCCCTTATATAATCATATGTATCTTATAGTAAATTTGCTCCTTTAATCAACCCTAACTGATACACCTAGTGATCAACCCACTGTTGTTTCCCAGGATATACTTAGTTTTTTTTTCTAACCTTGTTTTTCTTTCTGTTTTCCCCAGTGACATTTTACAGGCAGGCATTAAAGTGCCTACATTCATAAGACTCATATTTTAGTAGGGAGATATAAACTACAATAAAGCCTACATGAAGCCTTAATCCTAGCGTCTGATCATGCATCAATGATCTCACACCCTAGATCCAGTCAAAAAGCACCCAGCTACAAAAGACAACCAACAACATGGGAAAGAGTCTTTACTAGCTGTGTGTCAGACAAAGGGCTATTATCTACAACATACAAGGAACTTAAACAAATCACTCTTTCCAAGTTTAAAGACCCAATTCAAAAATGGGCATCTTAAATGAACACTTCTCAGAGGCAGAAGTTAAAGCAGCCAAGAAGCATATGAAGAAATGTTTCACATCGCTGGTCATTTGAGAGATGCAAATGAAAACAACACTGAGATTCCATCTCACTCCACAAAGAATGGCCGCTATTGGGCTGGAGGATTAGCTCAGTGGTTCCGGCGCCTGCCTCACAAGCGCAAGGTCCTGAGTTCAATCCCTGGAAACCATGTACAGTGCTGGGTGTGGAGACTCATGCCCACCAGCAATAAATGCCACATACCACAGTGCTGGGCGTGGTGGCTCACGCCTGTAATCCCAGCACTCGGGAGGCAGAGACAGGAGGATTGCTGAGTTCGAGGCTTGCCTGGGCTACATAGTGAGCTCAGAGCCAGCCCAAACTACAAAGCGAGACCCTGTCTTAAAAAATAAATAAATAAATAAGTAAGTAAGTAAGTAAGTAAGTAAGTAAGTAAAAGAATGGCCACTATTACAAAATCAACCAACGATAAATGCTGGTGAGGCTGTGGGGAGAAAGGAACCTTTCTCCACTGCTGGTGGGATTGTAGACTTGTGCAACCATTGTGGAGATCTGTGTGGAGATTCCTCAGAAAACTAGGGCTAGAGGTCCCATTTAACCCTGATATTCCCCTGCTAGGAATATACCCAAAGGAATTTTTAAAATCACAGTGGAAAAACAGATGTACACCCTTGTTCATAGCAGCTCAGTTTGTGTTAGCCCAATCTTGGAAACAACCCAAATGCCCATCAACTGGAGACTGGATAAAGATTTTTTTTTAATGGAGTATTACTCTGCCATACAGAATGACAAGATTCATTCATTTATGTGCAAATGGAGACACCTGGAGGCCACACTAATAAGTGAAATAAATAGAACACAGATATACAAATACCAGATCTTTTCTTTGATATGAGCACCTGTAGAGGTAAAGGAGCTCTAGAATGTATAATTTGTGTAGAATGGGAAATATCCAAAATGAATTTGGTGTGGGAACATAATGAGGGGAAGGAATACATATGATTTGGAGAAAAATAAAAGAATATATATATATATATATATATATATATATATATATATAGGGGGTGAGGAGGGAGTGGGTGGGCAGGGATGTGGGTAAAAATGAGAATTAACCTGTGTCACATATTGGTACAAATTCCCCAAAGTTGTGTGTGACTGTGAGCTGTGTATATAATGTACCAATAAAGTTTACTGAATAATGAAAAAAAAAGCACCAGCTACAACTGCATGATGCTTTAGGGGGACATCTAGGTACAAGTCATATTAGTGCCAATATGGAAAGTAGACAGAGGCAATTTAATATCTGAACATCATTAATACTATATATACCATGTATAAACCAAATATTATATGATTATCTCAATAGATGCTGAAAAGATTTTGAGGGAAATCCAATAAGATTTTTTAAAACCTCAACAAATCAGAGAACTCCCTTACTTGATAGAGCACATCTACAAAAGAAGCCCACAGCTAGTATCACATTTACTAGCTCCCTAAGGGAGCTAGTGTCTTCTCCCTAAGACAAAAACAACAAAAGGGAGCCTCTCTAACCAATTATTCAATATTATACCACATGTTCTAAAAAGAAAAACCAGGAAAGAAAATTAAATAAAAGATGTTCAGATTGTGAAAGAAGATCCAAAAATACGGCATTTTTAGAGACAGAGTCTGGCTATGTAGTTCAGGCTGGCCTTGAACTCACCATATAGTCCAGGCTGGCCTCAAGCTCAGGGTAGTTTTCCTCCCTCAGCTTTCTGCATGCTGGCAATTACAAATGTACACAACAGGCCCCTAAATATATACCTTTATATGCAAAAAAATCCTAAAGAATCCACTAAAATACTACTAACAATTTTAGAAATGTTGCCTAATTCCAGATCAATATAAAATGAATTGTACTTCTGTACACTAGCAATTAACATTCCAAAATAAAATTAAGAATACAATTGGACCAGAGATTTAGCTCAGTGGTTCCAGTGCCTGCCTCATAACCGCAAGATCCTGAGTTCAATCCCTGGTAACCACATACAGTGCTGGGCGTGGAGACTCACGCCCACCAGCAATCAATACCACATACCACAGTGCTGGGTGTGGTGGCTCACGCCTGTAATCCCAGCACTAGGGAGGCAGAGGCAGGAGGATTGCTGAGTTGGAGGCTTGCCTGGGCTACCTAGTGAGTTTAGGGCCAGCCTGAACTACAAAGCGAGACCCTGTCTCAAAAAAAAGAATACAGGGCTGGAGGGTTAGCTCAGTGGTTCCGGTGCCGGCCTTGCAAGCGCAAGGTCCTGAGTTCGATCCACGGTAACCACATATAATGCTGAGCGTGGAGAACTGCCCACCAACAATCAACACCACATAGCACAATGCCAGACGTGGTGGCTCACACCTGTAATCCCAGCACTCGGGAGGCAGGGACAGGAGGATTGCTGAGTTCGCGGCGCCTTTCCTGAGCACCATAGTGAGATCAGGGCCAGCCTGAACTACAAAAGCGAGACCGACCGTGTCTCAAAAAGCAAAAAAAAAAAAAGAATATAGTTGCACTAACTATAGCATCAAAATAGATCAAAAAGTGAAATACTTGCAGCTTAATGAAAGAAGTATAAAATTTCAACTATGAAAGTTAGAAATAATTTTGGAAGAAATGAACATCAAAATAAATAACAATCCAGAGTTTATGGATCAGAAGATATTTTTAAGATAGCAGTACTTCAAGAAATTTATCTACAGTCTCAGGGAAATTTCTATCAACCTCCCAGCTAACTTCACAGTAGAAACTGAGAAGCTGACCCTAAAATTCATATGGAAATGTAAGAGACTAACAATAGCCAAAACTGTCTTGAACAAGGAGAATAAAGCTGAAAGGCTTATATTTCTTGGTTTCAAAACTGAATACAAAGCCACAATAATCAAGACTGAATTACTGTTATAAGGATACACATACAGAGCCATGGAGGATAATTCACAGTTTAAAAATAAATCCATTCATTTGTGGCCAATTAAATTTAAATAAAGATCTAAGACAACTCATAAGAAACGAGTAATCATTTCAAAAAACTGCTTCTGGGACAACTGGAGAGCCAGTGCATAAAAAGGGACTATAAAACTCTTCAAAGAAAATACAAGGGTAAATCTTTGTGGTGTTGAATTAAGCAGTTGACTTCTTAGACATGAGATTACTCATACAAGCAATAAAAACAGTAGACTTGGGCCGGAGATTTAGCTCAGTGGTTCCGGCGCCTGCCTCGCAAACCCAAGGTCCTGAGCTCAATCCCAGTAACCACATAGAATGCTGGGCGTGGTGACTCACACCCACCAGCAATCAATACCACATACCACAGTGCCTGGCGTGGTGGCTCACGCCTGTCATCCCAGCACTCAGGAGGCAGAGACAGGAGGATTGCTGAGTTCGCAGCGGCTTGCCTGGGCTACATAGTGAGCACAGGGCCAGCCTGAACTACAAAGCGAGACCCTGTCTCAAAAAAAAAAAAAAATAGTAGACTTCAGGCAATAGATTTAGCACAGTGGTTCCAGTGCCTGTCGAGCAAGTGCAAGGTCCTGAGTTCTATCCCAGTAACCACATACAATATTGGGCAGGATAACTCGTGCCCACCAGCAATCACCCACAATGCCAGGCATTGTGGCTCACGCCTATAAACCCAGCACTAGGGAGGCAGAGGCAGGAGGATTGCTGAGTTTGAGGCTTGCCTGGGCTACACAGTGAGCTCAGGGCCAACCTGAGCTACAAAGCAAAATCCTGCCTCAAAAAAAAAAATTTCATCAACACTAAAAATTTTTTTGTTTCAAAGGACATTAACAAGAAAGTTAAAAACAATGCATGAACAGAACATATTTATGAACTGCATCTAATGAAATATTTGTATACAGAATACATGAAAATACACTCCATAAGTTTTTAAAACCAGACAATTTAAAATTTGGTAAAAGTATAATAGATACACCTCTAAAAAGGAAACACGGTTAGAACAGTATGTAGGCATGTTAAAAGATGCTTGGCATTATTATCAGAAAAATGCAAATGGAAAACAGTGAGATACTACTCCACCAGGCTAGGAATTTAGTTCAGTGATGCTGCACCTGCCTGCAAGCAAAAGGTCCTGAGTTTTATCCCTGATACTGGAAAAGAAGACCACTCCACATATTATCTCATGTTAAATTATTGTAATCAAAAATTCAGGTAATACTTACATATGTTAATGAAAAAAAGAAGAAATTAGAACCTTCCTATATTGCTGGTGGAAATATATGAGAAGGCAGCCATTTTGGAAAACCATCTATAGTTTCCTCAAATATTTAAACAGAGCTGTCATTTAATGCTACCAGTCTGCTCATTGAAAATGAAAACATACCTACACTCAAGTATGTGTGTGTGAATACTTATAGCAGCATTATCAATAATAGTCAAAAGTTGGAAACAACCTATCCATCTATGAACTGAAGAATGAATAAGCAAGGTAGATATATTAATTCAATGAAATACTATTCAGACATAAAGAGAATAAAGAACTGATATCTCTATAACAGAGAAATCTTGAAGGCACTATGCTTAGTAAAAGAAGTCACTCACAGAAAACTATATATTGTATATATGCCCAGACCATACAAATATATACAGACAGAAATTACAGCTGTAGTTTTAGGTTTAGGTATACTGGAGAAATGGTAGATAGAATTTCTTGTTAGAGGTGATTACAAATTCTAAGGCTGGGGCCGGAGGGTTAGCTCAGTGGTTCCGGCGCCTGCCTCGCAAGCGCAAGGTCCTGAGTTCGATCCCAGTAACCACATGCAATGCTGGGTGTGGAGACTCACGCCCACCAGCAATCAGCACCACATACCACAGTGCCGGGCGCGGTGGCTCACGCCTGTAATCCCAGCACTCAGGAGGCAGAGACAGGAGGATTGCTGAGTTCCAGGCTTGGCTGTGCTACACAGTAAGCTCAGGGCAGCCTGAACTACAAAGCGAGACACTGTCTCAAAAAAAAAAAAATTCTAAGGCTGGCTGTAGTTATTATTTCTCAACCCTGGATATACTATGAAACCATTTGATTATATACTTAAAATTGATGAATTGTATGGTATGCCAATTATATCTCAATAAAAATTGCTACAAAAATAAGCAGATGAGAGAGATAGGATGAAAGTGTATGGCTGCTTCATCAGAACTGTGAAAGTAGGTAAGACAAAATGTCATGAGGCAAAATTTCAAGAGGATTCTCCTGACATATAAGTGATACCAACTCACAGACTCAGAAAGCCCAACAAATCCCAAAAGGAACAAAAGAAATCACCTTGAGATATGATATAGCAAAACCATAAAGCAGCAAAGATAAAGAAAGAATGTAAAAGTAGTCAGAGGAGAGTGACTAAGAAAAATTACTTTTTTTTTTTTTTTTTTGAGACAGGGTCTCGCTTTGTAGTTCAGGCTGGCCCTGAGCTCACTATGTAGCCTAGGCAAGCCTCGAACTCAGCAGTCCTCCTGTCTCTGCCTCCTGACTGCTGGGATTACAGGCGTGAGCCACCACACCCTGCACTGTGGTATGTGGAATTAATTGCTGGTGGGCGTGAGTCTCCACGCCCAGCATTGTATGTGGTTACCGGGAATTGAACTCAGGACCTTGCGCTTGCAAGGCAAGAGCTGGAACCACTGAGCTAACCCTTTGGCCCCAGAAAAATTATTTTTATCAACAGCTAACTTATGAATAGAGCAGGAGGAGCCTGAACATAAACCAAAGGAAAAATACTGTTTGTGTCAATTTAGAAAAATAAAGATATAGGAAAACTGAATACCTTAACTACAACAGAATGTAGGGGACACAGATATTTCTAGGGGAGTACCTGGTATAATTTTGTATAGAGAGATCTTTAACACTGAAACCATGAGACTTGAATGTGCTACTTGGCCTGATTACAACTAGGGGAGTTAAAAGTTGAATGAATTAGGATCTAAATATTCACATGTAACAGAATTGTCTGCCCCTTACCTGCCAGGGTTCATGAGAGCTTGAACAGAATTGCAAACCCTCAAGGTCTCTATCACCTGCAGAGAATAAGGCAACTAGATATGTACTGATGTGAAATTAGCTTCAAAATATTTTGTTAACTGAGGATCACACCTGTAATCTCAGCACTTGGGAAGCAGAGCCAGGAGGATTTCCATGAGTTTGAGGCCAACCTTAGCCACATCACAAGACTCTGTCTTACAAAAAAGTCCGAATTTTTGTTAACTGAAAAATTGAGATGCACTATGATATATACAGTTGGTTAGTACTAGCATATTAAAAGGGAGAAATACAAAAATAAGGTAGGTGTATGCTTTTATGTATACAGAACCACCCTAGAAGCATTCACAAGAAATACGCAACAGCAGTTATCTCTGGTAAAGAGAATCAAGAAAAAGAAAACTACTTGAAATATTTTATAGCATTTAAAAAGTAAAACATACATTATTATATGTTTTTATATCTTTGTAATTTTTACCATTTTAAAGTGAAAGTCCTTTTAAAACACAACACAAAAGCAAGATGTCGTAAAATAACAAACTGATAAATTTACATAGCCTAAAGTTAAGTAATCCTCTGACAATAAAAAATATCCCACTTCACACATTTTGAGTTTTATGTCATGTAAATGTCTATTCGACATATTGAAAAATAGATACAATTTAATGTTTTGAAGCTCTCATGTTACATCGTCCATATAACACCCCTGTCACTGTCTCTACCCCCATTCCAAGGACTGCTCTTCTAGGCAGCAAAGCCTCGTAACCGTCACTGACTTCATTACAGTCATGTGGGAGAAGCAGTCGTGTGCCTATTGGATTTGCCCTTACTACTAGTTGGTGCTTCTGTTATTTATATTATTGCACTGCACTGTAACATTCAGTAAACTTGATGAGCTCATGGAAGCGAAACAGTGGCAGCCAATTTTATGTCATTTTTATATCATTTAATGAGAACAAATTGTACCTCAGTTTCCCACTCATTACTTCGATGAAAACTCTCATGTCTCCTTCCCAGGGAGGCTAAGGCCCCTGAACAAAAAGCACATTACTCTCCACTAGGGAATATGTGGCTCCTACTTCCACATTCAGAGCAAAGCCAGCTCTGGATTTAAGTCAAAGTTGGAAAATCCCAACTGTTTGGATATCCTTAGCTGGCAACAATTAACTATCTGACACAAATTTGGGGCTGGACCATCAGGCTCCTAGTGAGGAAATATCTTCTTTCCTCGACAGAAGCACTGGCCCACTTTCAGCTCTAGAGCTTCATGGATATGTAAACTTAGGCTACAGGTTTCAATCTTGCGCTAAGATGCTACCACTGAATGTTTTGTTTGTTTGTTTTTTGAGACAGGGTCTCATTTTGTAGTTCAGACTAGCTCTGAGTTTAGTATGTAGCCCAGGCAGTCCTTGAACTCAACAGTCTTCCTGCCTCTGCCTCCCTAGTGCTGCGATTGCAGGCGTGAGCCACCACGCCCAGCCTATTAAATGCATTTTAAGCAAAACGGTAGAACTGCGGGAACCCACACGCTCAAGTGGCGCTCTCCGTGGTGCTGACTCTGTTTGAACAACCTGTCAGGTTTTTTCCTACCCTGACACAATTGGGATTACTGAGCAAATCTCTTCTAATAATCGTGAAATTTTTTAAAATGAGAAAAAAAGGCCATGACTGGAGAGTAGCGAATTGGGGGAAGATGAGAGAAAGAAAAGGGTAAAAAAAAATAAAGGCAATTGCAAAACTAGGTACTTCTGATAGAATGACAAAGCATAAAAGTCTTGAATTATTTTATTGTTTAAGCAACTGCCACCAAGAAGAAACAACCATAACTAAAATAGAAATTACAAAATTTTTGAGTGAAGCAAGTGACTGTGAGAGTTGCTGGTGTTAACACAAGGAAAAATGTTCTGGGCTACACAGGGACAGCAGCCAGGTGGATATGGAGTGATTGAAATGTACCAAAAATGCCACAGTTTCTTTCATCATTTGATACAAACTTAGACTTCTAATCTACAACTTACATAGCCTGTTTCAGGTGCTGGTGAAAGTCTTATCACAGCTAAATTATTTTTACTTTTGAGAGATGGAGGAGCCTCATTCCCTGCTCTCTCCTCCCAGAGTCAGCAATGACAGCACACACCGCACATGGTTCTCTCAGCCGCTGAAAGCTGACAAATTGCCAGTTCTTTCAGAAGATAACAATTCTTCATAGCTTCTTTTCAAAACACTTGAACTCTATAATGTATGCTCACTCTGCAACAAGGAATTACGGAAAATTGATACACTCCTCAATACCAAGAAACAGAATTATTGTTCTTGGTCTGGTTGTTTACGTGTTGCCTGGGCATCAGGGCACATGAGAAGAAACTACAAAATTGAGGGCAGTGTTCAAGGGGCTTGGAGTGTGACACAGCTGAGGACTGTTCAGAGCCTGGAAAGGACGAGGCTGCAAAGTAATCACAGGCACTGGCACAGAAGTGTCACAGTGAGAAATTAAGGCCAGCTGGAGGGCTCTGCATGGGAGATAATTCTATTCAGTTCACTTTGGAGACCTTTTTTATTCCCAGTATGATTTCTCAGTATTCCAGAATGTCAGAGCAAGAAAGAAACCTAAATAAAGTTCATCTTTCCCGAAGTTCTCATTTATAAGCAAAAAACAAAAAACCCTCCGTCCTCAAAAAAAAAAAAAAAAAAAAAAAACAGCTTCAAACCCATAGAGGTTGGCTTACTTCCGAGTCACAGAATTAGCAAAATAATCAAGGCTGGAAAATCAGTTTCTGATCCCAATCTAGTGCTTATACCTTGGTCATTGCAGCTGTACCTCTTGCTGTCTATATGTCCTTCAATAAGCTGATTATTTTCTCTAGTCGTTAATTTTCTCACCTATTCAAGAAGGACATAACATCTCTCTTTTGGGGTTCACATGAGGAATGAAAGAGATAATTCACATTAAGTGCCTTATATAGTGTCCAATTTACTCAAGAAAAATTGTTATTATTATGATGATGATGATTAAAATGTTTAGATTATCTATGAAGGAGGTAGGTTGTACTTATGAAAGAAGTAGCTTCAAGAGGACTTAACCAGCTAAGAAGATTCTAGAAACTTCTGGGAAGATAGTGGAGTAGCAAACAACAACAAATCAGCCTTACCAATAAATTTCTGAATTTCAGAATCCAGACACCAGAATATAACAACCTGGGAAAGAAAAAAAGGAAGTAGGTTGCTCCCCCAGGATCTGAAGAGATAATTGAAACCCAGAGGGAACGTGAAGAGACAAACTTCAACAAAAATGTTTCTAGCAAACTGCACTTTCTCTCTGACACCAGGCATAAAGCTCAAGAGAGGAGGCTCCAATCTATAGAGACACAGTGAGGGTGGTGACTCCAGACGTCTCCACAGACACACCAGTGGAATAGAGCACCAGGTGCTGCAACAGTGGGTGAGTGACTCCAGGGTAGGTACTTCATTAAGAATCAATTTAACAAAGGAAGTAAAAACCTTTATATTAAAAGCTACAGCATCCTGAAAGAGGAGATTGAAGATGATGTCAGAATATAGAAAGATATTTCTTGTTCTTGAGTAAGAAGAATGAATACAGTGAAATGGCCATACTTCCAAAACTGTTACACAGATTCAATGTAATCCTAATCAAAATACCAATAGCATTCCTAAAGGAACTAGAGAAAACAATTCTAAAATTCGTTTGAAACCATAAGAAATATAGAAAAAGCAAAAGCAATTCTGAACAATAAAGGGAAGGCAAGGGTATGACAATCCCTGATTTGAAACTATATGACAAAACTACTATGACAAAAGGAGCATGGTACAGGCAAAAAAATAAAAAATAAAAAATTTAAAAATATATATATATATATATATATATCCAGACCTGGTAAATGCTTTCTTTAATAAATGATGTTGGGAAAGCTAGATTTCCACATGGTGAAAATTAAACTTACATCATATCTCTCACCATGTACTAAAGTAAAACCAGAATGGATCAAAGATTTCACTGGGGATATAGTTCAGTTCTGCCTCTCCAAGCACCAGGTTCTGAGTCCAATCTCCAATAAAGCTAGATCTCTATCACTATGCACCAAACTAAAAATCAAAGTGTGTTAGAGACCTAAATATTAAAACAGAAACACTAAACCTGCTGGAAAATAGATTAGGTAGAATGCTTGGAAACACTGGCATAGTTTTTATATACATAGTTTTTATGCACTTTATAAACAAAACCTCAGCAGCATACGAACTAGCAGAAGGAATCAGCAACTGGGATCTCATCTTATTAAATAGCTTTTTACAGCAAGAGATCAAGGTCCCATTTGACACTGCTATTCCCCTGCTAGATATTTACACCAAAAAAATTAAAAGAATCATACCACAGCAACATATGTGAACCCATATTTACAGCAGCTCAGTTTGTGATAGCTAAGTCTTAGGAACAGCCCAAATGCTCATCCATAGGATACTGGATAAAGAAGATGTAGGTTTTTAAAAATAAAATGGAATATTACTCAGTCATAAAAATGATAGGCTCAAGTCATTTATCCTCAAATGGATATACATTGAAGATATACTGATCAGTAAACTGAAAAGGACACAGATGTGTAAATACCGTATCTTATCTCTAGTATGAAAAAACAGAAGGTGTAAATGAATGCCAAAATGTATGATAGGTAATGTGAAACAGGAAGAAAATGTGCAAAAGTAAAAGGGAGAGGGTAGATAGTGGAAAAGAAAGAAGGAAAAGAAAACATTTGACAGTAAAAATGGAAACAAACTTATGTATATAGGGGGTGGGGTGGTAGGGAAGG
>PVIC010022578.1:0-27549 GCA_004025085.1 Thryonomys swinderianus
TTTTTTTTTTTTTTTTTGAGACAGGGTTTCGCTTGGTAGTTCAGGCTGGCCCTGAGCTCACTATGTAGCCCAGGCAAGCCTGGAACTCAGCAGTCCTCCTGCCTCTGCCGCCCGAGTGCTGGGATTACAGGTGCGAGCCACCACGCCCGGCACTGTGGTATATGGTATTGATTGCTGGTGGGCGTGAGTCACCATGCCCAGCATTCTATGTGGTCACCGGAATCGAATTCAGGACCATGCACTTGCGAGGCAGGTGCTAGAACCACTGAGCTAAATCTCCGGCCCAGGAGATAGATTTTTGAATAGTTACACTTGCGTGGGGAAGAATCACCACATGTCCTGTAATAAAGCATCAAGGTTACCTAGCCAGTGCCAAGCTTAAAAGATGAGCAGCCCCACTCAGTGGGATTATTTGCTAGTCTTGGGGCTTGGATTTGAGAAGCATGTGGGTTGAGAAGGTAGGGCCCAGATAATTGAGAAGAGAGTGAGGGAAGTGACATCTTCCTGTTAGTTGGACACTCATTATCTGATACTGGTCAAGGGAGTGGGACCCATTATGTACTGGGGATGTAACAGGCACTGTGCTAAAAAATGCGTGTAAGTTCTGGTTTCATTGCATTCTTGCTAGCTGTGATGGCTCTCAGTTCACCTTTGGGGGTTATTCTTATGGGTGTAAGCAGCTAATACAGACTATATAGATAGTGATTCATCATGTCAGATTTTTACAAAGGATGTTCATATCTGAGGTATGTGCACATGTGTGTGTGAATACAATCAACTCATGTTCTTTGCCTATGTTAGGAAATTGAAAGATATTTTAATTCTTTAGTCCTAGGTCTCAATTGCATAGATTAAGTTCCAGGAGTAATTGGTATGGTGAAGAGCAATTACATCTGGTGTAGTAAATTGTGAACATTTAGGCTAAAATATCCAGTTGACTGTGGCTTTAGTGGTTTCATTTGGTTCGCTTCTTAACCTTGCTTCTGTAACTCCCTTTGTTTCCTTGGTGCTGTAGACACCCTCCGCCCCAGATGTTCAAAACTGACGTTCACTTGTGAGAAGTATTCCCTCCCGAAGACAGACAGACTTCCGGTGCCCTGCAGGGAGACGCTTCCTGCAGCTGAAAATGAGTCCAACTGTACTCTGGGCAACCTCACCAGGGACTCAACTCCAGAGGCAAAACAGAAGACCAAAGAAACGGTCAAGGTTGGTTTTGAAGCCTCTGCACAGTGCTGTTTGTCAGCACTGGGCATAGGGAGTGGGGTGGAAGGAGCTCAGATGACAGGTGTTGTGATGCCTGGCACAGTGGAGTGTGCACTGGCTGTCTGGGGTTCATGCAGTTGGCTGAGATGTCAAAGCTCTGTTCCCTCATGTGTCACTGATTACGCTTTTGTGTGTTGAAAGAAAGCAAGTCCACCAAAGAATAAAAAATGGATGAGCCACCTGCGAGTGAAACAAAGAGCACTGGATCGACTTCAGCTTGCCAGAATGGACAGTCGAAACCACTTCCTAAAAAACCCCCGGTTTTTTCCTCCTAACACTCCACATGGCGGCAGGTCTCTTATTTTCCCTCCAAAAAAACCAGCGCTGATAAGAGATTTTCCAGGTGCAGAGCCAGAACAGAGGTATGACTTTCCCTGACTTACACTCTCAGAAAGTAAAACCCAGAAGGTCTGAGTCTGCTCTGGCTAGGGAGGCCCCTAGAGTTATTTTTGCTTTTGTAGTTCTGGAGATTTAACCCAGAGCCTTCACAATGAGTTAAATCTCCAGCCCTGCTTC
The DNA here is from genome assembly GCA_004025085.1 of Thryonomys swinderianus. Classification (NCBI taxonomy): domain Eukaryota; kingdom Metazoa; phylum Chordata; class Mammalia; order Rodentia; family Thryonomyidae; genus Thryonomys; species Thryonomys swinderianus. The sequence continues at coordinate 1,780 of PVIC010022578.1, forward strand.
TTTTTCATTTTGAGACAGATCTCTGTAAGTTGCTAAGTTGACCAAGGTGGGTTTGAATTTGTGATCCTCCTGCCTCAGTCTCCCACAATGCTGGGATTATAGGTGCATGCTACCATGTCCACCACCAGGTCTGGACATTTTTGTGGTGGTAAGGGGGGGGGTAGCAGTATCAGACCAGGTTTTCAGGGTCACCTACAGATGTGGCCTTTAAATATTTCTCAGGGTCCTGGGAATATGTGTCTCTGAACTTTTAGAGTCAGAAATAAGGGAACAGAAAACCGGGGGTTGATACTGGTCCTTTTTGACGTTTGAACAGTCTGGGACAAATAGAGGAATTTCTTATGGGGTAAATGGTTACAACATGTGATGGCTTGGGTAAGAGCAATATTTAACATTTGAAAAGTTACAAATAACTAGTGTAAATTGTGATTTTTTTTGTTTGTTTAAAGAGAGTGTCTTTGGCTATATTTCAGTAAATCATCCTGATACTGAATGAGTTGCTTCATGGGTTTGTAATTTTCATGGACTACTATTGCTTCTCTAGTAGATATTTGAAATCTTTTTTTTTTTGAGACAGGGTCTCGCTTTGTAGTTCAGGCTGGCCCTGAGCTCACTATGGAGCCCAGGCAAGCCTGGAACACAGTACTCCTCCTGCCTCTGCCTCCCGAGTGTTGGAATTACAGGCGTGAGCCACTGTGCCGGGCACAGTGGTATGTGGTATTGATTGCTGGTGCGTGTGAGTCACCACGCTCAGCATTGTATGTGGTTACCGGAATCGAACTCAGGGCCTTGCGCTTGCGAGGCAGGCGCCGGAACCACTGAGCTAAATCTCCGGCCCTTAAAATCTTTTTATAAAGAAAAGACTAATATTTGAAAATATAAACTTATTATTAAAACTCAACATATTTGTTTTTAAGCTTTTGGAGTTTTTCCTATGCATATTGAAAATGTTATGTTTAACTGCGTATGATTTCACAAAGATTGGATCTTAGTTTATTTTGTAATTTGTTGAAAGGAACAGGGAAAGAGTTCCATGAATGCCATACTGCAGATATCTTTGATGGCTTGGGTGTGTTTATTCTTGCATTATTCTGTCCCTTGGTGTGCAGCTAAAACAGACTCTTTTTCTCTCCTTTCCTCCCACAGTTGTGCAAATACTCTAGTGTTCCTAGCGAAGCCATCCATTGTATTTTTCACAGATTATGAAATTGGACCGGTTTATGAGGTAGAAATCTTGATTCATTAAAGATCTTACCCTACTTTCTTTCCTATTTAGAAAAATCTTTTATTAATTTTGAGCTATACACAAAACTAGGAAAAAGATGGTACTAGACCTTCATGGCCTCAGCAGTGTTCCACATTTTGCAAATGGTTCACCCTTGACTACCCCTCCCCCTTCGTGCCCATTTATGTGCTGTGTGTTGTAGGGGCACCTTGATAGTGTGCTGTTCTTTAGTTAATGCTTAAGCATCTGTAGTAGTTAAGGACTTTTTTTTTTTGAAACAGCACCTTGCTTTGTAGTTCAGGCTGGCCCTGGGCTCAGTGTGTAGCCTAGGCAAGCCTGGAACTCAGCAATCCTCCTGCCTCTGCCTCCTGAGTGCTGGGATTACAGGGGTGAGCCACCACACCTGGCACTGTGGTGTGTTGTACTGATTCCTGGTGGGCGTGAGTTACCATGCTCAGCATTATGGTATGTGGTTACTGGGGGTCAAACTCCAGACCTTGTGCTTGTGAGGCAGACGCTGGAACCACTGAGCTAAATCCATGGCTCCAGCTCATAGTTAAGGACTTTTAAAAACAACTTTAATACTATATTCATACTCAGTGATCATTACTATGTATCAACAAGTAATCAAGTTTGATCTTTTCCATTTAATTAATAAATCAGCTGATTTGTGTGAATCAGAATCTAAACATTTCATTTGACTAAAAATAACTCTTTATTCTCACCTAGTGGAGAACAGTTCCTCCCCTACACTCTGATTTTTAAAAATGCCATTTATTTGTTGAGGAAACTAGTTTCTTGCATCCTGGATTTGGCTAATTGCTTTATTATGGTGACATTAAGTGTGTCCCTTTGTCCTCTACATCATCTGCAGAGTGGTAATTAGATAGAGAGGTTTGGTTAGATTCAGGTTTAATTCTTTCTCCTTTCTCCTGCCCTTTCTTCCCTCCTTCTCTTCTTTCCTTCCTTCTTTCCCTTTCTTTGGGATGGGGATCTCATTCTGCTGCTCAGGCTGGACTTCACTTCTAGGATCAAACAACCCTTCTGCCCTCACCCTCTGGAGTCGCTGGGACTGTAAATGTTACTGCTGCACTTGGGTTTATGTTTTTAGTTTTTGTCAGAGGTATTTAATTATGATGCTGCTGATTTTTTTTTTTTTTGAGACGGTCTCACTTTGTAGTTCAGACTGGCCCTGAGCTCACTGTGTAGCCCAGGCAAGCCTCAAACTCAGCAGTCCTCCTGCCTCTGCCTCCTGAATGCTGGGATTACAGGCCTGAGCCATCAGGCCCAGCACTGTGGTGTATGCTCCTGATTGCTGGTGGATGTGAGTCACCACATCCAGTATTGTTGTATGTGGTTATTAGGGAACAACCAGGGACTTTGGACTTGAACCACTGAGCTAAATCTCTGGCCTGGGGGCGGATTTTTTAAGCTCTTTTATATATTCTCTATAGTATCCTTTGTCTGAGGAATATCCCAGTTTATTTCTCAATGCTGGCTTCCACCATGTTGAGGAATCAGGTGAAGATTAAACTGCACACTCGTCAGCTCCATTCCGCAGCTCCAGTGGCCTATCGGCCTGATAATGGCATCCTCACACTCACCTCTGGATCGAGCTTCACAGTGTGAGGAGTGTGTTCATATCTGTAATACTTAAACTTCTCAATCAGTCACGGCAGAAGCAGACGTGTCAGTTCTGTATCCTCAACATTAAAGAGAACACTTGGTGTGGGGGATTTACCTCAGTGGCGCCACACCTGCCTGGCAAGTGCAAGGTCCTGGATTTGATCCCCAGTCCTCCCCCTCCAAAAAAGAAAACAGTTTACTCTTTGAATTTAACAGTGTCTTGTGGTGCCAGAATGTAAGAAGTGCTGAAAAAGAAATAGATGGGTGGTTGAGGCCATAGTAGAAGGACAGAATTCCCTGTGACTGAAGTTGGAACAGCTTGAGCCACAAAATAATAATGGCATTAGATTCTAACACAGAAATTTCCAGGAGTCCATAATGATATAAGTAACTGTATGAGTAAGCAAGTAAGTGACAGAGAAGAGACTGTCTTTGAGAAGAATTCTGATTGATAAAGAAAACAAGTTCAATCCCCATTACTGCAAACAAAACAAAACAAAACAAAAAACAGAAAACAGAGAAATATAAAAATCACTATTGAATACCACAGCAATAATTTCTTCAGGTAAGATAATTCCAATGGATGCTAAAATTAGGGGTACAAATTTCAGCACAAACGGATAAGTGCATGGTTCTCCCAGATATTTAGTAATTATGAAAAGAAAAATAATAACTACACACCAAAAAATCCTGGCAGACAACTTTTAACCAAGTGATTAAGGTTAAGGTCACAACTAATAAGACACATCAACACCATATCCCTTATCTGACACGGTGAGAAGAGCATATCACTTTTATGGTGTTCTTTTTAAGAATGTACTTCATGGGCCAGAGATTTAGCTCATTGGTTCCAGCACCTGCCTGGCAAGTGCAAGATTCCTGGTTCGATCCTCAGTAACCACATACAACAATACCACACATAGTGACTCATGCCCACGAGCAATCAGTATCGGTACCACATACCACACAGTGCTGGGTATGGTGGTTCATGCCTGTCATCCCAGCACTCGGGAAGCAGAGGCTGGAGGATTGCTGAGTTTGAGGCTTGCCTGGGCTACATAGTCAGCTCAGGGCCAGCCTGAACTATAAAGCCAGACACTGTCTGGAGAAAAAAAAAATGTATTTCACTTTAAACTCTAAGATTTGAAAGATCTACTACCACATAACTAGCTAGCACTTTAAAAAATGTCAAGGTCACTTTACAAGTCAAAGAAAAGCTGGGAAAGGAACTGTCACAGATTGGAGGGTGCTAGGGGAGGATTTAACAATTAGGTGATCAATGCGGCTTCATCCTTGGGTGTCACTTTAACATGGGCTGTATGGCAATATTTAAACCTCTGAATGGCAAAATATACAAGGCAATTATAAATATTAAAAGAAACATTCAGATCCTATTTTTATACAAGTTTTTTGGTTAGTATAGGTCTGAACAAGAGAATACATCTTAAGGATCTGTTTGTCATTTTTTAGTTAAGTTTACTTTTGTCTTTCTTCTTGAATAATTGATGGTTTCATCCTTTTCTTTCTTTCGTTTTTTTTTTTTTTTTTTTTTTTTTTTTTTTTTTTTTTTTTTTGAGACAAGGTTTTGCTTTGTAGTTCAGGCTGCCTCTAAGCTCCCTATGTAGCCCAGGCAAACCTTGAACTCAGCAGTCCTCTTGCCTCTGCCTCCCAAGTGCTGGGATTACAGGCATGAGCCACCACATCCATTTTTGTGGTATGTGGTACTGATTGCTGGTGGGCATGAGTCATCACACTCAGTATTGTTGTATGTGGTTACTGGGGATGAACTCAGGATTTTGGGCTTGCTAGGCAGGCACCGGAACCACTGAGCTAAATCTCCAGCCCTCATCCTTTTCAAAGTATGGATTTTGGTACTTCAAAATGTGTAAACTTCATTTTGTTGGTCAGTATTCAAGGGCATGTGTACTATTTAGAATCATTTTAGATAAAGAAATTATGTTTGTCTCTCCTAAAATGAGGTGTTTATCATTTGCTGTCAGTGTTTGGTTTTCTGCAGGGATCCCAGATTTGCCCAGTATGCGCCTCGAGAGTTGCTTCTGTGCTTTTTGATATGACTCAGCATTGTTTTAGCACTTGCTCAAATTCTGGCATGTGAGATGTCCAGGTTCATACTACATACAGTTCTGGAATTAGTTTCCCAGAAGCCCTGGTTTGTTTCACTAGGGAATGGAATTTTGAAACTAAAGCTAAGCACTTGGTTTGCTCATTGTCACATGAGTATAATTTTTTCCAGATTTTGTAAACAAACAGAGATGGGGAAATGTCATCGTCACAGATTAAACCATATATATGTATATGTGCATGGATACATATGTACATACAATTATGAATTTGTATAACTCTAATTACAGTTCTAATTCTGTAGGCTTTCCTCTGTTTCATGCTTGTACCCCGCCTTCTCTCACAGTCATGAGGAAAATCTTGGAGTAAAATTACTTTTCCAGAAGTCTCTGTTTCTGGGGCATTTTGGTCAGCCACAAGGATAGTTGTCCAGGATGACTGGGATGTGTTATATTCTGAAATGTAAGAGCATTATTTGTGATTAAGAATATCTGATTGGGAAAAACAAACAACAGAGTATATGAAATGCTTTTTTTTTGGTCTTTTTGAGACAAAGTCTGTCTATGTAGTTCAAACTGTCCTTGAACTCACTATGTAGACCAGGCTGGCTTCAAAGTTGTAACCTTTCTGCCTCTGCCTCCCAAGTGCTGGGGTTACAGGCATGAGCCACCATGCCTGGCATTGTCGTATATGGTACCAGGGATTGAACACTGGACCTTGCACTTTCCAGGCAGACCCTGGGAGCCCTGAACTAAACCCCCAGCCCTTATCATATGTTTTTAGTAGCAATTGTAATTAGTATCTCTTTTAATATATTCAGCATTCCAGTTATTGTAGTCATGAGCTGAGTTACTCCAAGTAGTATCAAGCCCTGCTTGCTGAGGAGATGGGATACTACGGGGATAATTTGTCTCTGCTCTGAGTACCAGGGGTCTCAGACAGAAGAGAGGTGCAAGTGTGAAGTGGGTGGAAGTGGGGTCGAAATAACTGAAATCTCATTAGCTCCCAAGTCTTGATGTTGGTGCCAGCTTTCCATTCAGACCTCAGTATTCCTGTGGGCCTCTCTCTAAGGCTTTTCCACATCAGCTGGTTTGGGCTTCTGTGAATACAGTGACTGGTTTCCCTAGCAGGAGGGAAGGCAAGGCCGAATGTAGGGACACACATGCCCCTTACTGAGAAGAACTTGTGGGACCAGACATATTGCTGTGGCCATTTTTAGAAAATACAGTCTGCCACAGTCTACTATATAGACTGAATGACATCTAGTGAGGCCTCTTGGAAATGTACCTTTTGTCTGATGGATCGTGTTTAAAGTTTAAGCAGCCAGTCAAGATCAGAATATGTCATATGTTTAGGGTCTTTAAATATTTATGTCCCATGGACACTTTCTCGGGAGGCTCTCAGGGAAGCCTCTCCCCTGGTAAACGTGAGAAAACCAAGAAAGAAGGCATGAGATATTGAAGTGAGAGATCCATTGCAGACAGTGGTGAAGGAAATCACAAGGTTAATACTTGTTAAGGGATTTTGCAGTTTCTGTTGCTGGAAAACTAATTTCTCCAAAGCTTTGTTAATGTTTTTATCATACTTACAGCTTCTTTGAGTCAGAAATGAAGATAGAACACAATGGGAGTGACTTGCTCCACAGTGTTTGAGATACATTAGAAGGAGACAGTGCTGTAGGGTGACTCGAAAGTTTGGGAGGTGGAATTATCTTCGGCATTTTCCCCTCACATGGAGTTGTTGCAGAGGTGCTTGGTCTGCAAGAGCGCCTAAACAGAGCTTCCTTACAGTGTGGGGGCTCAGGGTAGTCAGACTTTTTACATGTCAACTCAACATGATAATTTGAACTGGCAGCATGCATTACTTTTTTTTTTGTTTTTGAGACAGGGTCTTTGTAGTTCAGGCTGGCCCTGAGCTCACTGTGTAGCCCAGGCAAACCTGGAACTCAGCAGTCCCTCTGCCTCTGCCTTCCGAGTGCTGGGATTACAGGCTTGAGCTACAACGCTTGGCATTATAGTATGTGGTACTGATTGCTGGTGGGCGTGAGTCACCACCCCCGGCATTGTGCTTACCAGGGATTGAACTCCAGACATTCCGCTTGGAAGGCAGATGCCAGAACCAGTGAGCTAAATCCCTGGCCCAAGATGCATTACTTTTTATGACCTAACCTTGGCATCCATACAGCACTGCTTCTTCTGCATGCTGTGGGTTGTGAAGTCACTAAAATATGGCCCAGATTCAAGGGAGAAATATTTAAAGATAATGTACGTTTGACATAGGGGAGTGCCAAAGAATGTACGGATGTGTCTTAGAACTGGCATAGGCTTTATCTTACTTGGCTTATAGCCTTATTAGCTGGTGTAGCAGGCAACTAGCCAAGATTACAAGATACCAGGCCTTCAGAGAGGTTACTTTACAGAGGTAGCCTTGATAAGATTCCCAGATGAATCTAGATGTCTGGGGATGAGATTGATAGAGTAGTGAACTGGATTATTAATTACACAGCAAATTAGTGTACACAGCAAAATAGTAATTGGTTGATTATTAGCCTCGGGAAAGATACACATCGTATAAGCAAGGGAAAGGAATTATGGTTTGCTTTTTGTTCAGCTGCGACCTAGTAATGTATTATAAATGTTAATTCTTGATCTAGCCAGGAATATGGCAGATAGGAAGAGCATGTTGTAAGTTGAATTGGGTATAGGGGAGGGAAGATAACATCCATACTGTCAGTCCATAATTAGTGCCAAAACTGAAGAAATAAAAACAACGTGCTCTTTGGAGATGTGGAAGTAAAAAACAAAATAAGGAAGAAAAAGTGTCCTTGGGAAGTGGGAAGTTGCAGGGTGGAGACCAGGGATAGGGAAGAATTTCTATTTTCAAAACCTCGTGTAACTCTCTGACTTTTTAAATGATGAAGCTGTTCAAGTATGATGATGAAAATAACTTCAAAAAGAACTTTCTACAAAGATGAAAACCTAAGAGTGGGCATAGAATAATTTTACAGCCAATTTACATTGGCTAAATTAAAAAAAAATTTGAATCTTTATAGGTACATTATATGTACACACATCAGGGTCACACACAATATTGAGAATTTTTACCAGTATATGACACAATTTAATTCACATTTTTTCCCATTCCCTCACCCACCTTACAACCTGCTGTCCCCCATATATATATAGTACCACTTACCACCTATATACTTTATTTCCCTTTTTTTATTACCATGATATTTTTCTTTCCCTTGTTACCCTGTACCCCATTTCCCTTTGAATATTTTCTGTTTCACAATATCTACTATGTATTGTAGAGCTCATTTACATCTTCAGTTTGTCTTACCAGAGAAAGACGATATTTACAGATCTGTGACCTTTTTATTTCACTTCTGAGTATGTCCTGAAGGTGTATTCATTTGAATATTTGAGACAGGGTCTCACTTTGTAGTTCAGGCTGGCCCTGAGCTCACTATGTAGCCCAGGCAAGCCTCCAACTCAGCAATCCTCCTGCCTCTGCCTCCTGAGTGCTGGGATTACAGGAAGGAGCCACCATCTCCACCATTGTGGTATGTGGTACTGATTGCTGGTGGGCGTGAGTCACTATGCCCAGTACTGTCCTTTGTGGTTACCCGTCTAGCAAACTTCGTATTTGCTAGGCAGGTGCCCAAATCACTGAACTAAATCTCTGGCCTCCCAACCTTTATTTTTTATAAATTGTATCAAAGGCTAGAAAAAGCCCCACCTTCATAATTTTCTGATACTACCCTCACACTAAATTAAAACATGAGTCAGTCTTAATTAAGAACATAGGTGCAGAAATACTAAAAGAGTAAAAAGTAAGAAAGGGTATTACTGTTTCTCAAGCCATAGTAAAATAGTAAAAAGCAGGAAACCAAATCAAGCAAGAGTTTAAAAAATACAGCACCCTGAGTAAGTCAGGAATGCAAGGAATCTTCCCTGGGGGCTGGGCGGGATGGGGGCGGTATGGTTGTGATGGCAGTTGGTGCTGCTGTGATTTTCCCTTCCAAGGGGAAAATCCCTCCCTGGGCTGTTAAGGGAAGCCGGTCAGTCGGTTTTCATACTCTACACTGCCGGGGCCTTGCGGCCACCGAGTTACCATATGTCACCGGTTAACTGTTCACCTTCGGCCCGCTGCAGCTGACCACGGGTGGAAGTGATAGTCTTCGTGATGCCACCCTACCAGGGTCATCACACTGTACTTCCTGCCAGCTGCAATTGTTAATTTCCTCCTGAGTGGCAAGTAAGTGAACGTCAGAAACTCATTCCGAGTCAGCCAGTTTAGGGGCCTTCTGGTACCGGCTCCCACAGTCCAGGCTCCCCATAAAGGAGAACCTGAGATAGCAAGACTATGTTGCTGTCCTTTACGGTTCTAGTGAGGCAGGAGGGAGGAAAGATGGAATGAGAGGGAGAGGTTACATGAGAAGGTACTACTGAGCTGACCACCACTAAGTGCAAGTGATTGTTTGATCTTGTGGGACAGCCTCTAATAATTTCACACATCCCTGGCTCTTACCTATCATTGGCTAGAGGTTTTCCTTGTGCGGTTGGAACCTAGGCATGGCTCAGCTTACCTGAGGAAGCGCTGCTTCCTGGAACATGTCAAAATATAATGACAGCAATGGCTATAACTAGCTCTAGTTATAGTACATATTCTTCTAGCGCTGGTCCATGCATATGTGCAGATAGATCCAAAGACATAAAACAGTTTAATTTCCTGCCATATAGAATATCTCTACCTTACTTCATACTCCATACCAGATAGTTGCCAGTAAAGATCTCAAGGTGGAAGAATGACATTGTTGGAAAAAACATAGAAAGTGTGTAAAAGATTTTTTTTTTTTTTGTGGTACTAGGGATCAAACTCGGGCCCTTGTGTGTCCAAGGTTGGCATGGTACCACTTGAGCTAAATCCCCAGTCCAAGGTTTTTAAAGACCAAAGCATAAACTATAAATGGTTGGACGCACTTTCTATAAAAATTTTAGAAATAGGGCCGGAAGATTAGCTTAGTGGTTCCGGCGCCTGCCTTGCAAGTGCAAGGTCCTGAGTTTGATCCCCGGAAACCACATACAATGCTGAGTGAGGAGACTCACGCCCACCAGCAATCAATACCACATACCACAGTGCCAGGTGTGGTGGCTCACGCCTGTAATCCCAGCACTTGGGAGGCAGAGACAGGAGGATTGCTGAGTTCAAAGCTTGCCTGGGCTACATAGTGAGCTCAGAGCCAGCCCAAACTACAAAGCAAGACCCTGTCTCAAAAAAAAAAAAATTTTTTTTTAGAAATAATATGGCTGGAGTAGCTCAGAGGTAATTTGTATTCATAGCATGGGTGAGACCCTGGGTTTAGCACCAACAGAATAAAAATTTTTAGAAACTATATCAAAAGAAAATAAGCTTGTAAAGTTGGAGATATTTATATTATCTACTTTACTGACGAGTTAATACCCACCATAAAGAATTCCTATAGACCAATAAGATAAACAGTACAGTAGCAAATGATAAGAGGATATGAGCAACTTAGAGAAGACCCAAAGAGCAAATAAACATACGAAAAAAAAGCACACCATCATTAATAACAGTAATGAACATTAAAACCATGAAATGACACCAAATTTCATTGTGGTTCACAGATGGCTTGATAGCATAGGTTGTGTTGGAAAAAAACAAATTTAAGGGTTTGAAAATGGTACACAACTTATCTAGCATGCGGGAGTCCTGAGGGTTAATCACCAGCATTGCAAATATAGTTTTTAAAAAGGAACTTAAATGCTTATTTAGGAGTATGTACCTGTGAAAAATATGAAGATACATTTCAAGTTTGTGTAGATAATTATCTGATGAGTGGCTCACAGGGGACTTCAAATACATATGTAATGTTTTCTTAACTGGACAATGGAAACATGGCTTTTGTTGTAATTTGTATTACTTTGCTGGCATTATATCTTACAAAACAGAAACAGAAGATGTATGCATACTTTGAGCTCCTCTCCTTTGCTGGGCACTCCTCTCTTTTGGGGGGGTGGTGTTGTGGGGTTAATTCCAGGCCTGGCCTTTAGGGTCTTTTTCTGTCTGGGGCAGGGAGGAGAAAAGATGGGGTTTAACCAGAGCTGGATGGGTTGAGTGGCAGAGAGAGTCCCAGTTATAACAGAGGTGCTAACAGTCTCCTTGTCTGGGTGTGTGGGAAGAAGGCCCAAATGATGTGTCGGGAAGAAGATAGTAAGTGAGGTGAAGTTGGCAGAACTTTAGGGCCAGATGTAGATGTCCTGGGCTCAGATCTCAACTCAACAGCTAAGGAACTTTCTTGAACTTCAACCTCTTCAGTTGTTAAATAGAGATAGTTCTTTCTTGGTGTTGACAGCTAAGAGGGTGCAGAGTAGTTGCTACATAAATTGATGGTCAGCCTTCTGTTATCTGCAAGTTCCACATCCATGGATTGAACCAACAGTAAATGGAAAATATTTTTAAAAATCCCAGAGTTTCCAGCAACAAAACTTGGGCTTGCTGGGTGTTGAGCACAGTGCTGAATCTCCATCAGTGAAGGATATGTAGGTGTCCTGTGTCAAAATACACCGCCTTTTCACTTAGAACATGACTCACCTGGAGTCTCGCTAGTGTCCTGGTTAGGCTCACAATGGTTACGTCTGTATCAAACATGTATGTTTTTTTTCCCTTGTTATCATTCCCTAGACAACATAATGTGTAACTATTTCTCTAGCACTGACATTACATTAGCTATTAAAAGTAATCTCGAGATCATTTAAAGGGTATAGGAGGACGTGTGTAGGTGACATGCCAGAACCCTGTTGCTTTCTGTAAGAGACTTGAACATCTGTGGATCTGGGGAATCTGCTGGGTCCTGGAACCAATCCCCTCAGTTACTGAGAGCCTGTATTTTTTATTTTGAACAATGGGACAGGGCCAGATATTTAGCTCAGTGGTTCTGGCACCTGCCTAGCAAGCACAAAGTTCAATCCCTGGTTCAGCTCCCGGTAACCACATTCAACAATACCGGCTATGGTGACTCACACACACCAGCAATCAGTACCACACACCACAGTGCTGGGCATGGTGGCTCACACCTATAATCCCAGCACTCAGGAGGCAGAGGCAGGAGGACTGCTGAGTTCCAGGCTTACCTGAGCTACATAGTGAGTTTGGGGACAGCCTGAACTATGAAGTAAGACACTGTCTCAAAACAAAACAAAAAACAAACAAAACCAGTAAGACAAAGAATAGGTCAGATCCACTCCTACCTTTATTTTTACCTTGTAGTTTTGAAACGTCTCTAAAGAAACAAAAATATAGAATAGTATAGTAAACTCCCTTGTTCCTATCATTAACCTCACAGATTAATGATTATCACCAGTGGGCATGCTTATTTCATTTATACCTCTCCCTTTTCTCATCATTATTCTTATTATTTGCGGTACCAGGGATCAAACTCAGGACCTTGCCAGGCAGACACGGAACCACTGAGCTACATCCTCAGCCTCTTCTCATATTATTTAAAGTAAATGCCAGGCATAGCACTGTGTCCTTGGTGTTTTTTGTTTGTTTGTTTGTTTGTTTGTTTTCTTTGAGACATGGTCTTGCTATATAGTTCATTCTGGGCCTGAACTCCCTGTGCAGCCCAGGCAGTCCTCGAACTTGTGGGGATCCTCCTGCCTTAGTGTCTCAGGTGCGGGGGCTACAGGTGTGTGGCACCATGCCCAGCAGCACTGGGTCCTTAACTGTTGCTAAGAGAAATCACCTTTCGCTTTGGACAGATGGTGTTCACACTACAGAATATCACTGCAACCAGCCGCTACCTGCGAGTCCTCCCGCCTTCTACTCCATACTTTTCCCTGGGGTTAGGTGAGTTGAGTGAGGTATCTTAGCCTCACACTGTGTGATGGCTTAGTTGCAGTTACTGACCCTCGAACCCTGGTGACTCTGTCTCATCTTGAGCTCAGGGCTCCTCCATTGTCTTCTCATCTGTTGTCTCCTGATTGACTCCCTCCAGGCACTGCTTCTACCATTTCGCCCTTTATGCCATTACTGCCCTGGGTCAAGTCCTCCCCAGGGCTCACTTAACTGTGGTGGTTTCCAGCCAGCCTTCAAGCTTACTTGCTAGTGTTTGCCTCAAGAACAGCTCTGGCCCTGCTGATCCGCTCAGAAATGAATCTCAAAGGACTCTGCTGCCCTGAGCTAAATTCGAAGCCATAGGTCCAGGCATGGCTCCACCTCACCATCCCAGATGGATGGTCTTACTCCCCTTCAGGCCCTCATATTTTTCTTGGAGTCCCTGTGCCCAGCACACTTGGCATTGCTGCCATTTGCCAGCCTTGGCCCAGAGGCATTGACTGATACATTCAGCCCCAGCCTTGGCTTCTGAGGTGGCTGAGCCCAGCGCTGGTGAGCCCCGGTCCCCATTGTTACCGTTTGCTTTTGTCACGAACAGGGATCTTTCCAGGAAAAGGTGGCATGGTGGCTCCTGGAATGACGTGCCATTACACGGTCCAGTTTATTCCTGACTGTCTTGGGGATTTTGATGACTTCATTTTAGTCGAGACCCAGGCATCCCACAAGCTCCTGATCCCCCTGCAGGCCCGGAGGCCACCACCTGTGCTGACCTGTGAGTTTGTGCTACGCTCACTCAAGGATCCAGTCAGAGTCAGAGAGTTCCCATCCGGACTGTGTACCTCAGGGCTTCTTGGTAGCAGCATAGGGTTTGGTCTGGGGCAGGGCCTTTGAGGTCCTAGGGAGGAACCTGCTAACTGCTTCTGGATCCTCTCCCAGTGTCCGGTCCCCGCATTCCTATTTGCATTTGGTGTTCCCAGAGGAGGCTGACTCAGGGGAGGAGGCTGCAGCCCAGGTAACCCCAGCACAAGTGCTGCTGGCTTGTGGACACCTCGGAGTGGTGTGTGCTACAGGAGGCAAGGAAGATACGCCTGGGCACTGGCAGGAGCCCATGGGAGATGTTGCCTCTGTGGCTGTCGGGGTGGAACCCTGGAAAAACTGCTTTGGCTCAGCTCCCTCCGTTAGGGGCCTCCGGGCACTGCAGCTGTGACTACAGTCGAAGTTGGAACTCTGAGTCTCCTCAGTTCTGCCGCAACCCCTGGGACCGTCTTGGTCTTGGCTGAGGCACAAGTCCACAGTGGACACTGATTCCCACTGCTCTGTCCAGGAGTAGATGGAGTCCCGTGGCATATCGGGCAGCAACAGTCTGGGCAGAGCCTGAGTGTGCAGGGATCAGGGCATGCCCGCGTTTACCCTCTCTGCACTATGGGTGCTCAGCTGGGGCTTGTAGCTGGTTCCACACTGTGCTGAGCTCTGGATGGGCTTCAGGGGCACGGTGACAACAGGGCCTGACCTGAGTGCGTGTTGTCTACTCACGCATCTTTTCTGCGGCTGCAGTGCCTCCGCTGTTGGACTGTGGTTACTGCCTCATTGGAGGAATAAAGGTGGTGAAATTCATCTGCAGAAATGTAGGCTTCAGCAGTGGCAAATTCTACATTGTGCCCAAAGAGACCTGGCCGCCAGTAAGTTTCACGGTGAGTGATCATAATATTACTACTTAGAAAAAGAGCAAATCCATCCAAGAAAGTAACCCCATGGAATGAAACGCTAGATAGGTCCATGATTGGAAGCACCAAAAAGGAGAAGGCTGTGAACTCTGTATCCCAACTGCAGGCCAAATATATGTGGAGTTCAGGACCATAGCTCTGGTTATTGCCACTAACACCTGCTCGACCCCGGGCAGGTGTATCACCTCTTTTCCCTGAAGGCCTGGCTCAAATGTGACTCCATTCACTCGTGGAGCCATCATTAGCATAACAAATATCTGATTGTATCAGGGATACAGACTGGCAGTTCTTTGGCTGAATTGCGTTGATATTTATTTGGCGCAGTGCTTAAAAACATTTTTGAGCCAAGGCTTAAAAGTGGGGCAATTTTGGATATACATCTGCAATTCAATCTCTGGAAAACTGGGAGCTCTGCTGGCCTGGGCCAGGACTCACTGTGACCCTCTCAGCTGGGGGTGGGAGGAAGGGCCTGTGTGCTCGGTCCTGCCGTGTGGGCTCCATCACTGCCAGGCAGCCCCACTGATCGTCATGCATATATGGTTATTTCTCTTAGGGAAGGGGAGATGCTCTGAGTGCTTATGTTCAGAAAGCACATAGCAGGTCCAGAGGGACACATGGTCTGAGATACTCATTTTACTCATCTCTTTTGGCTGGCAGGGTCTTACAGGCCCAGGTTTGTGTCCTCGGCACACTCAGTGGATTCTTGTGTAGGCACGGGGCTGTAGCAAACAAGATGACAGCTGCCCTCATGACTCAGAGCTTGCGATTGCAAGAGTGCACTGGTAACAGACGCAGATACGTGCACTAGCACCGCTGACCCAGGAGGCAGGGGAAGTTGTGGCTTGGGACAGCCTCCTCACACTTCCTGCTTTTGTCCCAGGTACTTGGCAATGCTATTCTTTGCACCTCCTGACAGTAGTTAGCTCTTCACAGGTGCTCTGAGACTTACTTATCCTAACCTTCAGAACTCATCCAGTGCCTGGTTTAGGTCAAGTAAACGAGTGAGATGTAATTTCTTCGTTGACTTGATGATCCTTAAAATCCTTCAAAAAGCAAAATAGATATTTGAAGGAGAGAAGTTTTTAATTAAAGTTCTGGATTTTATACTTTCTTGCATACCACTGTGTAATTTTTTGTTTTTCTTGAAGGTTGAGGCAAACCAAGGCTTTGTTGGACACCCTCCATTTATAATCATACCTTCAGTGTTTGAGCTGGCTCCAGGGGTTCCCATATTACTGGAGGTAGGTAGCTAGACGTTGGCATATATTCCCTCCTTGTTATGACTCTTTGTGTCTCTGCCCTCAACTGCTGCCTAAAACTGTTGTGTTTTCGTGACCCAGAGTCCACTCCCATCCCAGATTCCAGCCTTAGTGGGTTCTGGAGAGTAGCGTACTCTTGCATCCTGTAGGGTGATTGCATTCGTCTCTCTTATGCAGACAAACCTAGTATTTCTGTCATGATGCCTGGATGCTGCCTGTCCATCCCATTGACCTCCCCTGACACATAAGCTGCCTCTAAGATCTTCCTGTAGTTTTTCAGACGCTCCCCAAACTCACCAGCACCGTATAGTACCTGGAGGATGGGAGTAGCCCTGTTCTCCGTGTCGTGTTTATATAGTCAACAAGGCTGCCATCCTTAGGCATTACTTGGAGCCTCTACAGAAGCTCCCTAGATCTGGCTGGGACTTGTGCCTTCCTAATCAGCCCCTTTTAGTTTTCCCAGTTTCCAGAAGTGCCTGTGAGGAATGATGGTGCTTCTTGTTTTGTGATGCCACACTGCCATCTTTACTGTCAATGGGGTCCTGGAGTCTGACTCTGTGGTGTCATGTCACTGAGTGTGGGCCTGTGGAAACATGCTTGGCCTTCCTCAGGAGTCTGTTCAGGATGTTTTTGGCATTTAGGAATAAAAACTGATTACTGACAGTGATGAGATCTAAAGGTCATTTTCTGTTAAACTGACCTGCATATTACAATCACCCAAGAATCTTGGAAATACCCTCCTACCTGGGTGCCTGCTTTGGTCTCTGCTTCACTGGTCTAGGGTGTGGCCTGGGCACAGAACTTTAAAACTGCCCGGGTGATGTGCTGTAAAGACCACTGCCTTCTGTGCGCGTCTTTGCCATGGTTTAAGTGAGGGCATCCTTCAATCTGCTGCTTCTCAGTTTCAAATGCCTGAGGCAGTCTCATTCTGGAGTCCTGGGGGGGGGGGCGGTGACTTTAAATCACGCTCAGGCTGATCCAATGCTCAGTGGGAACCTAACCTCAGGGTTGGGACTGGGCCAACCCGGGGACACAGTAGGGCTTTGTTAGTCATCTGCTGCTGCGAGGAAAGTGGAGTCAGCAAGGTCCACATGCATCCCAGGTTCACTTTCCTGGTATAGCTCAGGCCTTGACGGAACCCATGGCAGCTTGGAGAAGTTGGCATTTGTCTCCCATGATGTCTCTCTTACCTTGACCTCATATGATCTCTAAGGAAACCAAGAAGGTGCAACAAAACTTCGGGGAGCAGTGAGAAAATTGGGGAGGTTTCCCTCTTTGCTTTTACATATTTTACATATTGGTTATTGGGGTTGTGTTTTAAAATTTTTTCATATTTCCAAGTAATAAATTCAAGTGGTTAGAAATCCAAAAGGTGGAAATGGCTAAGTAGAGATGTGGTTTCTTTCTTTCCAACCCCCCAAGGGCCTTCCATACCTGACCAGTTTTCTGTGTACCCTTCCAAGGATATTTTAGGCTAAATAAATGACTACGAATGGGTTTTCTTTCCTTCATTTCCATTTTTCTTTCACCTAGGGTTGCCTGCTCTATACTCTGTTCTACACTGTGTGTTTCCATTTAACACTATATCTTTGAGACCATTCTTATTATTTTTACAAGTATATAGTATTCTACTGTGAACGAACCATAATTTAGCTCATTAGTCCCCTACTGATGGATATGAAGATGTTATAGTTTAGATGTCCTCTTAAAGCTTCATGTGCTCATGGGTGGGCTCTGGGAGGTAGCTGGATGATGAGTGTGTGATGCTGGATTAAGGTATGTGATACAGGGATGAAAGGTATGTTAATTCAGGATGTAACAATGCATTTATTAGAATGAAATCAGACTGTTGGCTTGTGCCATATTCAAAATTGAATTCAAAATGAATTAAAAGTTTACATGTAAGACTTGAAAGTGTAAAACTACTGGAAGACATAGGGGGAAAGTTTCAATACTTTGAAAACATTGGCAGCAAGAGTAAAATAGGATTACTAAAAGGCTTCTTCATAGCAAATGAAACAATCAATAAAGAGATTACTTGTAGGTAACAAAAATACTTTTAAACCCTACAACTCATAAGGGGTTAATATCCAAGGATGAGAAATTCAGACAACTAAATTAAAAGAAAACAATTTGGTTTTAAAATGGGCAAAGGATCTGTATAGACA
Organism: Thryonomys swinderianus; assembly: GCA_004025085.1. Classification (NCBI taxonomy): domain Eukaryota; kingdom Metazoa; phylum Chordata; class Mammalia; order Rodentia; family Thryonomyidae; genus Thryonomys; species Thryonomys swinderianus. The sequence continues at coordinate 19,727 of PVIC010022578.1, forward strand.
TTTCTCAAAAGAAGACATACAAACGGCCAACAAGTATATGAAAAAATTTTCAACAGGGGAATGCAAATTAAAACCACAATGAGATATTATGTGATATCTGTTAGGATAGCTGTTATAAAAAAGATGGCAGATAACAAGCATTGGTGAAGACAGGGAGAAAAGGGAACACTTCCACGCTGTTGGTGGGAATGTAGATTAGTATAGCCATTACAGAAAACAGTGTGGAGGTTTCTCAAAGGAATTAAAACCAGAACTGCCATGTGTTCTAGCAGTCCCACCACTGGTTATATAAATCAAGGGAAGACAGCTGTACTCTCATGTTCATTGTAGTGTTATCACAATAGATAGGAATGAACCTAAGTATGCATCAGTGGACGAATAGATAAATAAAGTGACTTTGACATATACACTTTTCAGCTTTTAAAAAGAAGCAAATTGTGTCATTTGCATTAACATGGATGAACTTGGAGGATTTTACATTAAGTGAAATAAGCCAGGAATAGAATTGCAAATATTGTATTATTTCACTTACCTATTGAATCTGTTTTTTTTAAAAAAATGAATTCTTTATTGGCATATTTTATGTACAGCTCACAATCACAGTCAACATTGGGGAATTTGTACCAGTATATGACACGAGTTAATTCTCATTTTTACTCATGTCCCTACCCACCCCACAACCCCACAACCCCTATATACCTGTGCTTTCTTTTTCTTTTGAAGTCATATTTATTCTTTCTCCTCATTACTTTCCCCTGCCACATTCCCTTTGAATATTTCCTATTTCCCCAAATCTATCATACATTCTAGAACTCATTTTACACCTACAGGTTCCCATACCAGAGAAAAGGTATTTACATATTTGTGACCTATTTATTTCACTTATTAGTGTGTCCTCAAGGTGTATCCATTTGCACATACATGACTCAAACTTGTTCTTTATGGCAGAGTAGTACTCCATTTTATTAAAAAACCCACACCTTCTTTATCCAGTCTCCAGTTGATATGGCCATCTGGGTTGTTTCCAAGATTGGGCTATCACAAACTGAGCTGCTGTGAACATGGGTGAACATATGTCTTTACAATATGATTCTTTTAATTCTACCTATTAAATCTTAAAAGGTAGAACTCAAAGAAGCAAAGAGTAGAACAGTGGTTATTAGAGATGAGGGGCAGGGGAGAGTTCTGGAGAAAATAACAGGGAAAATATAATCACAGTATTTATAACACCTAACTCTGCTCTTTGCTGGTGTGATGAGTGAAAAACTTCTCCAATGGGCGATCTTCATTTAGATTCCTTTTATTAGGATTGAGCTTACAATCTCATTTTTTTTTTTTTTTGAGACAGAGTCTCGCTGTATAGTTCAGGGTGGCCCTGAGCTCACTATGTAGCTCATGCAAGCCTTGAACTCAGCAATTCTCCTGCCTCTGCCTCCCGAGTGCTGGGATGACAGGCGTGAGCCACCACGCCCGAATTGTGGTGTGTGGTACTGATTGCTGGTGGGCGTGAGTCACCACGCCCAGTGTTGTACGTTGTTACTAGGACTGAATTGGGGACCTAGTGCTTGCTAGGCAGGTGCCAGAACCACTGAGCTAAATCTCCAGACCTCTCTCTTTTTTTTTTTTTTTTGGAACTTTTCATTTTCCTGCCTGACTCTAGGAAGTAAAAGGAGCCTAGGGCGAAACGTCCAGTCTTAGGATAATGAGCAGGGAGGAAGAGGAGAGGTGGGAAAGGCAGAGAGCAAAGAGATGTGTGTGTGCAAGGGTGGTGGGAGGGAGCCCCTCCGTGAGGGTAACAAGGCGCTCTCCCTCTCCCTTTCAGGTTCTGTTCTTACCAACGAGCCTGGGAAAGGCAGAGAAGACCTTCATCATCCTGTGTGACAACTGCCAGACGAAGGAGCTGGTGATTATAGGTGGGCTGGCCTGCCCGGCAGCTGGGTGTCTGTACTCACCTTGGCCAGCGCTCACTGGGGAGGTGGCAGCCTCCAGGCACTGGGCTGTAGTTTTCTTTTTGCTTTGGTCAGATCCAAGCCAGGATGGTCTCTCAGACAGTCCAAGGAGTGCCACAGTGATGACAGAAACATGGGCACGATCTTTCATTGCATTATGTCACTTTGCTTTGCTTTGAGGAATTGTCAGTGATTTGCGTAAATCATCAGAGTCCCTTGGAAAGGGCAACTTGCTGAAATGCCCCAAGATGCCCACCCGTCTGGCTTCCCTTCCACTCACTCTCCCTCCTGCTCTTCTTTCTGTCCTTTTCTTCTATCATCCATCCGGTTTCACTTGGAAGGCATTCTACTGAATGCCTGCTGTGTGCGAGCTTCCCCAGATCTACTCGTCAGGCTGTGAGGCAGTGAGGACGTGAATGTTGTGCTAATGGCCCTCTGTTCTCTTGTGTATATGACCGGGGATTATGGTCAAGGCCAAACGCATGTGGATGGTGGCCTGAGGCCCCCAGCACCCTTTAGCTAGAGTCCTGACTTCAGCTTACTGCAACATCACTACCCTACTTTGTCAGGAACTGCGGAGCTCATTGCTTTGGATCTGGTCTATATTTCTGGTGAAGAAAGTCATCCACACCCTGGAGAGCTCACGGACTTAATAGCCCAGTACTTCATTCGATTTGAGCCTGAAAACCTGCAGTCCACATCAAGGAGAGAGCTGATTATAAGAAACACTACGTGAGTACCCTCTATACACGTGAGCCCCCTGCCCTCTGTGAGTCAAGAGCATCTTTCCAGAGGCCAAGAGGGATTCTGGACCTATGATAGTTCCAGATGGGACAGAGGATCTAGGTTCACACTCTCCATCTTGATGGCTACTAGCCACATGTAACCATTTATACTTGAATCAGTTAAAATCAAATAAAATTACAAATACTTTCTCAGCAGCACTTAAGCACATTTTAAGAGCTCAGTTACAACATGTAGCCAGTGGTCGCCATATTGAAGAGTTCTCGATTGTAGAATTCTGCTCTAAATCACTTCAGTTCTTTCAGAACAAGGAACAGTTTTCTAGAGAGTCATGTTGCACCAGTGTCCTGATGGTGAGGAAGCCATGCAAGTCCTGGGGCAGAGAGATTGGGTCAGAGGACAGTTCAAGACCTTACTGTCACTTCCTGATCAGCCTCTAAGCACCACCCCTCCACCAGGACTGACCTCAGGGGACCTCCAAGCCAGAGACTTCCCATCCTCAGACATTGCATGGGCTTCTGTGACACACAGCCTGAAAGGTGGTACTTGCTTGTCATCCCTTCCCACCTAACAGCTGCCTGTCAGAAACGTGCATGAAATCCTGCACTTCCTCCTGCCAGGGAACTGTCCTGTTGGCAACCAAGGGCACTTATCTTTCAGGATACAACTTTTCTGGAAGTCCGTAGCTAGAGAGAAGGGAGGGTGGATATGGCAAACCCTGGACACTCATGCAGAGGAGGAGACAGTGCACAAGGTTTTCCTGGTACCAGGGATGCCTAGATCTCTCCTGATTAAACGAGCATAATTTCCAATGTTGACCATTTCTCTTGATTCGCTACAACACCAACCTCCAGCTTTGGTGGATGGAAAAGAAGGGGGTGTTTTACATGGTTTCCAGTTTGAACTCCCTGACCCCCTGCAGTCCCCTGTCCAAGTCCCTCTGTGCTCCTCTGTGGGAAGGATTTGAAGCTAGATGTGCTTCCTGTTTCTTTATCTTTTTCCTGCATAGTCGGGAGCAGGGCATGCCAGGCATGGGGTAGGAGAGCCTGATACACTGGGGACGTGGCTCAAGATCCGCTGTCCACTGTCACGTTGTCCCCACAGGCACGTGGAGCTGGCCTTCCATTGGCAGATCATGAGGCCCAACCTTCGGCCTCTAATACCTGGAGAGTCTTACAGCATGGACAGTATCAAGTACCACCTGGACAGGGAGACTGCCTTCTCCATCAGGCCTGCAAAGGGGGTGTTCAGCCCCCACACAGACCATGAGTTCATCTTGAGCTTTTCTCCTTACGAGGTTAAAAGGGTGTCTATCATGTCATTAGCTACATGTGCTATCTGGTCCCCTTGTCCATGTTTTTGAATGATGTTAAAGCCACAGCTGGGCCTGACAAGGTACCTGGGAATCTGAAGTCCAGCATTTAGCTCTGTCCCTAGAGCATGTGCCTGGAGTGCATAATAATGCAACTCATTTTTCTGGGCCTGATCTCATGTGCGCCCATCAGCAGTAGGATCCCGGGTTTATCTCCTTAGCCCCGGTGTCTTCTACAGTCCTCTTAGGTCAGAGAACATTACCACTTCCCCCGCCCCATAGCAGCCTTTGCACAGGATGAGACTCAGACCCCCCCAGGGCCAGGTTAGCCCAGGGCTGTCGGACCTTTCTGCCAGATGGCAGGGCTGAGGTAGGCCCCAGGTCATGGCTCGTCTGCAGTGGGCCCACTTTCTTAGGCTGTGAAAGAGGTGTCAGGGAAGCAGCCCAGGGTTGTTTTGAGGGCCCAAGGGAGGAAGAATCCTTGCTGTAGCACCAGTTTTCTCTAGGCCGCCTGGCCGGAGCATACACCTGTCTTCAGTGTGCAGTGTTTGTCTTGCAGCTGAGGAGTTTCCACAGCGTGCTGCAGCTGGTGCTGGAAGAGGTCCCTGAGCCCTTGAGGTCAGCAGGGCCTGAACCTGGACAAGGGCGGACAGCTGGGGATGCTTCTGCGGCAGGTCCTAGGCCCAGGGTGGATGATCACTCCTGGCCCTAGCAGGTTCTGTGGCTGGGAACACTTCTGTTTTTCCCTGGAAACCTATCCCAGATGGGCCCGGCATGTAGGAAACAGTGGCTGGATGTGTGAGGGGAGCTGTAGGCTGCTCCTGGGAGCATGGGCTGTGCCCTAGGCACATTGCTTCCCTTGGACAAGTGAGCTCATGCTGCCCAGGTGGTGATGAGTACTAAGAGAATTTTGCCCATGGTCAGGGTGGGTATCACATCAGTCTGCTGCGCAAACGCCAGGCTGGGGCTGCAGTGTCGGTTTGGCTGATGGTTCTGACTGTAGAGCACTTGGGGACCGCGAACTGTGGGTCTTTTCTTCACAAGATCAGAGAGGTGAGACAGGCGGGGACACGCAGGGGCATGCTCGCAGGCAGGCTGTGTTGTTTCCTAGCTCACAGTGGGTTTGTCTTCAGCTCACAGGTGGAGAACCAGTGCGAGTGCTTATGCCCTGTGGAGGAGGTGATTGTGTTGGACATCGAGGTGAAAGGCTCAGCGGAGCCCTTCCAGATTCTCTTGGAACCGTATGCCCTCATCATCCCGGGGGAGAACTACATTGGCGTCACTGTGAAGAAAAATTTTAAGGTAGGGCAGAGCCTCTTCCTTGGTCGCCCTGGCTGAGGAGGTGCTGGACTAAAGGGAAGACAGAGTTGGAGGGGCCGCTCCTTGGAGCCTGAGGCCGTTCCCAGGGCGCCAAACATAATGTGGTGTGTACAGATGCCTGGGTCTTATTTTAACAGTGTCACAGAATCCCCTGAAATAGGGCTGTGGAACCCTTGCCCTGTCCACAGGTCCCTGGCAGAATGTGGCACCCCCATCCCTGCGATGTGCAGCAGGGATGCTGTTATGTTGAGGAGCCGTGGCTTTGGATGGCTGGGGGTTAGCCGGGAGGATGTCCAGTAAACTTTTGGGGAGCTCCAGATCTGTTGAGCAGGAAGAGATGTAACATGAAAAGGCAGCGCTGGGACAACCTGGATCGGGCTGTGTCTTTCAGATGTGGAACAACAGCAAGTCCCCCATCAGATACATGTGGGGGAAGATCAGCGACTGTCATATCATTGAAGTGGATCCCTGCACAGGGTTCATAGGTACCTGGGAGCTGCAGGAGGGCGTGACCTATCCAGGAGGAGTCACCGGGCGGGCGGCTGTGGAAGGCCCTGGGTGTCGCACCATCAGCTCCAGCCAAGGCCTTCCTCATGTGGCAGATGAAGTGAGCGAAGGTCCTGACCGCAGAAGGAAACCACCCCTGCTTCTGTTCTTTCTGTTTCCCTCTCTCAGAGCCCAGTGAGGCTGAGTACTTCGAGCTGAGCTTTACCGGGGGAGTCCCTGGCCCAGCAAGCCAGGACCTGCTGTGTGAAATCAGAGACTCGCCCTCGCCAGTGGTGTTACACATTGAGGCAGCCTTTAAGGTCTGCGCGTGGGAGCCCAGGGAGGTGGCAGGGTAGGACAGGGCCCACTCCCGGGGAGCCTACCCACGAGCTCCTCGGGGTATCTCAGGGACCTGCTGTAGTCATCAACGTCTCAGCCCTTGAGTTTGGTCTGCTCCATCCGGGGCAGAAAGTCAGCAACTCCATCCAGATCCAAAACATCAGCCAGCTCTCGGCCGTGTGGCACCTGAGAGAGAGCCCAGCTTGCCTGGAGGAAAGACACGAGCATGTAAGTTGTGGCTCCCACTGTGCCAGCTCACCACAAGCCCTTCTCCTTGGGTCTGGTCTGAACTGTAGCCACTGTGCTGGCATGCGGATCAAACTCCGAGTCCAGAGGGGAGAAGCCTGCTGGCCCTTGCTGCCCCCAACTCTGCCGCTGGGACAGTGACCTGTACAGTGGAGTTCATCCCCCGCACCAGAACAGCCTTAGTGGACGGAAAAATGGTCAGGAAGCCTCCAGGGTTGCCGTTGTTAGAGCTACATTCCTGCCCCTGAGGACTCACCTAGGGTTCTGATTGTCCCTGGGATAGTACATGCCCTCTGAGTATCTGCCAGCAGGTGGCGTCTGGGCCCAGGCGCATGGTCTACACCTTGTGAGCTCCAAAAGAAAATTTGAGGTTTGCATTCCTTAGCTGTTTCCCTGCCCTCCGAGCTCTGACCCAGATTCCAGTGCCTGAGCACTGGCAAGCACACAGAGCCTCGCTTTTCTTTGGCAGTACTGTGGCAGTGCCAGAGGCCGAGGCTCAGAAGGCAGGACATACAGTCTCCTACTCTGAAGCAGGAGGCTGGTGGGAGTGAGGGAGAGAAAGGGCAAGGCCGCCAGGTGGCACCTCCAGGTGCCCGATCTCCCAGAAGGGAGAGACCCATCTGTCCCTGAGAGATCTCATTTTCCTGATCTCGCGGAAGGGAGAACAGAGTGAGATACCCGCATCCTGTCTGGTGTGAATTTTGATGTCCAGGGGCCTCACCAGCCAGTGTGGCCACTCAGGGCCTGCGGCTGCTGGCTTCAAGTAGGGACAGGGAGGACGGAATAGATGGTCCTCCGCAGAGCTAGAGTCTTTTCTACCTGAGGTTTCCTTTCTCCTCCGTCTCTCTTTGTTTAGGTGTCTGGGGTGAGCACGGTCAAATTTAAGGGCTGAAGGAGTTTATCCTGCAGGCATGAGGGGCGGGGAAAGGGCCGCCTGTGGCTACATGGCGGCTCCTGCGTCCCGCAGGCGGGTGACCTGATGGCTCTGCTCAGGGGAAGCTGTCTGGTCCTGACCCGGGCGCCCAGCCGCCGCTCATGCAGCGGCTCTGAAGTGCTCCTGCTGGAGCTGGAGCCTCCTCCTGCCTGGCCAGCTTTCCCGTTCCCCTGAGGCACCTCTCTCTGCTTTCTGCCTCTCAGATGGGGGCCAAGGCATGACGACTGCTCCTTATCTGTTCCTTTACTTGGGGGCTCAGTGTCTGTCCGCTGACTCCTGAGAGCCTGGCCCAGCTGTGGTCCCCCATCTGCTCACCTCCCGTTGTGCCCTAGGAGGCTCTGTGAGAACCTGGGCCAGCTGGCGAGAACCTTGGTGGGGATGGCCTGCCCCAGTCCCTGTGCCGTCCCATGCGTTGTTACGCCTCATCCTTGTGACCGGCATTAGGTATCACCCTTCGACATTGAGCCTTCGAGCGGCCAGCTGCGCCCTCTGC
>PVIC010022579.1:0-27566 GCA_004025085.1 Thryonomys swinderianus
GGACTACAGGTTTAGCACAGTGACTGGAGACTTGTAGCCACGGCTCCCTGGGGGCTGGATCTGGACAGAGCAGGTGGTTGGATGTCTGTTCAGCTCCTGGAGAGGACTTACTCTTATCGTGGGTGCTCAGTCTTGAAGGGGAATGAGATGGCCTGGGTAAGGGTAGGGCTGATAAACATCGTAGCAGACTCTCCTTAAGCGATGAACATACCTGTGGTAAACAGGGAGGCACGAGCCGGGGGAAGTGCCGGGCTCTGTCCTGCTGCCTGTGGCTGTTGAGCCTGTGCAGGCCCAGCCTCCAGTTCCTGCCACAGCACGCAGTGAGAAGCCGGGCAGTAGAATCCTGAGAGAGTGGGGCTCTGCCCCAGCCGTGCTTGTTGGCCGCGAGGTGACTGAGCCCACCCCTCACAGGCGTGAGGGTGGAGGAGCCACAATTGCACGGGCATTGCCACAGCTTCTTGCCTTTGGCAATGAATCTATCCTGGGCACAGAGCCGGGAATCACTGAAACCTCAGGTTTCACGATCTTCAAGTTCCCATAGCAGCAGATCTCCACCTGCTCACCCCTCTCTGTGCCCTGAGTTGCTCGGGGTCCTGGCTCTACTTGACAGGTGCCCTTAGGGTCTTGATATTGACTCTGCTCAGACACAGGCCACACAGATACATGTCTGTAATGAGCTTGCATCACCCAGTATATTCTTTTAAGCCAGGTTTTCTTTTTTGTTTAGCAATACATTGCATGCATCTTTCCAAGTCAGTAATATCTTTCAAGAGTGGAGGACTGAGAAGAAATTCAGGTATCTAACACATCCTGAAATTGTATTTTTTTTATTTTGAGACAGGGTCTCACTTTGTAGTTCAGGCTGGCCCTGAGCTCACTATGTAGCCCAGGAAAGCATCAAACCCAGCAATCCTCCTGCCTCTGCCTCCTGAGTGCTGGGATTACGGGCTTGAACCACCAAGCCTGGTTATGTGTATGTTTTCATGTGTGTTTCCATAGACTGAGGGTTTGTATTTTCCATTTTGACACCAAAAGCTGGGAACCACTGTTCTCTGATGTGAAAACATATCATGATTTATTTAACATATTTTTTTCAGTTTCAGGACAGTTTATGCTGTTCAACTCTTTTCTATTAAAATTATAAATAACACATGCATTTTTATGAATGTTTCTCATTATATCCTTGGGGAAAATTCTTGCAAATATAATTGTACAATAGAAAAGATAGGATGAGTTGAAGGGTTTGGACATCGCATTTCTGTATTTCCACCTAGAAAGCCCTTGTTAACTTGTGTTTCTCTGAGCAAGTAGCAGGCGAGAGTGTTTTAGTTTTCAGACACATTGGACTTCATTCTTCTTTCTGTCTTGCTTTTTGAAAAAAAATATTTTAAAAGTCATTTCCCAGTTCATAGACACTAGCTACTTAAGAAAGAGCTAGCTGTTAAATTTCTTCATTAGTGTCATAGGTCTTAATATCATGTGCGAGACATATTCTAAGTGATTTTTGCCAACTTTCTTAGGCTAGTCAGCCACGCAATGCCCCTCCATGCCACTGAAGACCTGCACGCACATCCGTCAGGTGGGGGCTTTGGAAACAGGATGCTGTCACCTTTCTGCGCAGACACTCGCTCCTCCATCATTACTGAAAAGCAGATCCTTTCGGCTCTCACGTAGTATCATCCCGAGTCCTGCACAGTGTGAAGGGAAGCCAGCTTTCAGTGAGCAGACCGAAGTGAGTGCTCCAGACTTGCCCCGGGGAAGTCAAAGGGGCCCTTGGGGACCTCAGCATGGAGGTGATTCAAGAGTAGAGCAAGAACGGAGCTTGTTTTCTCCGGTCTGAAGTGTGTGTACCTGTGTGTGCATGTGTGTGAGTCTGTGCATAGAAATATAGAAGAATGGTACATGCGTATGCATGTAAATGCAAAGATACGACATTGTCATCTTCTTTATACAACATTTTACTGTCCAAATGGTACAGAGCTGGGGCTTGCTTGCTTCCTTCACTATGTAGGGGTAGAACACTTGCCTCGAAGCACGTTTTGCACAGATAATGGTGGAATGAGTGAATGAATGAATGAATGAATAAAACTAGTACAAGGAAGACTTGAAACTCTATATCAGAGGTTTAGAATTTACTAAGTCTTCAACGCACTTGAGCAAGGCCCGCCTTAGAGTAAGGCAGGATGGGGCTGAATGGATGATGTTGCCTTTGCCTGTAACTTCGAGCTCCTACCTCGCTGCACAGTGGCTGCTCTCCCAAGGCTGGTCACCAGCTCAGAGGCCAAAGGCACACACTGGGGCTGTCACATGTCTCCGGGGTACAGTGCAGGACATCACGATGTCTCTCAGTCAAGGCCCGGGCATATCACTTTATGCTTACATATTGTACACTGATTGTACACATTATCCAAATACACAATCACATTCCTGGTTTAATGGATTGGTTGATCCCCTTGGCCCAAGGTAGTTAATGGATATAAAACTACTGAAAAATAGCATCAAAATGACTTATCATCAGTAATGCATATTCCTTAGCTACCCTGTTAATGGAAGGAAGTAGAAGCTTACAGTTCTACTCCGATAGGGCTCAACCTGCTAGGAGTGAGATCTGTATTTTATATTTCCCTTGTTCACTGAAGCCCGAGCTGCTACCCTTTCCCGTTGGAGAGACTTCAAACCAACTGGTTTGATCCCACTCGGTTTGTTAGATTTTGGAAATTTCTTTTTACAACAAAGTAGATTTCAAGCTGCCCCAAGTACACACCAAGAAAATATGTTCTGAAGGCTTTGTTGCTGTGTCTGTATTTCTAACTGCAGAATCCACACCTCATCCTGGGAATCGGACCCCACGTGGCGAGGCCGGGGCCCCTGGACCTCTCCAGGGCTGCCCCGATCTGCGGTCTCCCGGGAGACAGTGGCCTCATGGCTCCTCCACGCGGGTCCCCCTGTCTGTCCCCCCCACCACTTGGGCAACAGCTCCAAGTCGAGCTTGGCATCTCTCCCTGTTTCCTTTCCAGCTTCGCTAGCGGTGACATTTCCATACACCCGCGAGGAGTGCCGCGCAGCGCGTCGCCTTGGGGAGGGAAACGAAAGCAGAAATGCTCTTGGGCTTGAACTGGCTTCGGAGCACAGTGGAGGAGAGATGGGAGGTGCAGCCCGGCACCGCCTGCCCCTTGGAGGAGGCCCTGGTCTGGGCAGAGCAGGTCCGCAGCTGGCGCAGCCCCACACTGGGCGGGGGCACGGGGAGTGGGCGGGGCCGGGTCGCCTCTGCGGGGCTGCGGGGAGGCGTGTGGGCGGGCCGGGGGGCAGCTCCTCTCTCCTCAGGACCCGGCGGAGGCGCATCCCGGCCGTGGCTGGGGTGGTTGTCAGGGTAGCCCGGAGGCCGAGAGAGTGAGCGGCCCCCCGGGAGCTGCTGCCACACTGGGGTCCCCGCGTTCCTTCTGGACTGGGCTCCTGTCGCCTTCCCTCCAGGACCACGGGGGTGGCTTCGCCTCTTCCCTCCGAGCTCCCTCTCCACCAGGGTCAGGGATGGAGCCATGTGGGGTCCGGAGGAGGCAAGAGCGGAGCTACTTGAGCGTGGCAGAGCCGCAGAGGGAGCGGGGGCGGCTCTGGCGTCGTGACGGGCATCCTGGGTGCGCGGCCTTGGCAGGTGTGGGTGTGGATGGTGATGGGCATGGAGCGATTGCCTGGTAACAGTGCTCTGCTGCTGTTCTTTAAACGAGTGTGTGCAAGCGCCCTCGGCCCGGTGTGTATCTGTGGCCACGAGCTTTCTCTTTTTCGGGACAGGTTCTCGGCTCCCACGAGTCAGGGCAGGATTACTCTGACTCACGGCTTCGGAGGCTTCAGTCCGTGCTTGGCTGCTCCCAGACAGAAGCATCATGTGGACCGTGAGGTGGAGCGAGGTTGGTCGCTTGCGCGGCCAGGAAGCAGCGCAGGGAGGAGCAGACAGAAAGTGGGCAGGGTGGGTGGGGGTCCTGGAGCCACGCTCCACGACTCGCCAGAAACACCCAGAGATGTGCGTTACTGATCTCCAGGCCTCACTCAAGCCAATCAAGGTAACAGGCACGGTCAGCCATCGCAGAGGGAACCTCCTGTGTAGTGAAAACAGGTGAGGGGAAACTCCTGAGTCTGTATTGCACAAGTACGGACTTTGTTTTCGTTATTCCTGGAACAAGACAGCAGGACGACTGCTTCTGTAGTGTTCACACAGTACGTTGTTAGTATTAGAGATAAAGTAGAGGTGACTTAAAGTGTGGGGGAGGATTGTGTAGGTTTTGTGTAAGTATGACAACACTTTGTAGAAAGAAATGGAACATTTTGGTGTCTGCAGGAGTTTGAGGGGCCAGTTCCTCATGGGTACTGAGACCTGACTCCATCTATCTATCTATCTATCTATCTATCTATCTATCTATCTATCTATCTATCTATCTATCTATCTATCTGTGAATTTCGGGCTGAGGTAGCATTTTCAGGTGCCGCAGAGTGATGCTGGCCTTTATTCCACCAGGAGAAAGTCTTTCTTCTCTGTCCTTCTGTTGCTACTGGAGTCATCAGCGGTGACAGAGCTCTGAGGATGGCTTTGCCCAACATCCTGGTTCCCGGGGAGGGACATTGGCAGAGGGCAAATTGCCATGGCTTCTCAAGGTCAAGGGCAGACCTTCCCAGTTCTCTGTGGGAAAGCCACAGCAGCCCCCCTTAGCCCACCCACGCGGCCTTGCTTGCCTGTGGGCTCCCGGCCCCGAGAGCTGAGGCGTGGCCTCTACCTTTGCCCCTGACCTGGCCGGAAGACGGGAGAGGACAACGGGGTTCAGGTCTTCTGGGGCAGCAGAATCTCTGACCTTAGTCACTTTGTTACCACATGCTTCCTGAAACTGTAATTTTGAGATAGATTTACTTCCATTTTGATGTCATAATTTACAGTTACAACTTGAATTTCTTTTACAGCTTCTATTCTCCTCCCCAACGGCCTGGAATTATGCGACTGAGTAAGCATGGCAGTGTCGCTTCAGGGTCCCTAACGCCAGCACTCCGTTCCCACTGGTTTGGAGTATGAAGTGTGTCCTTTGATTTGAGCCCATATGTGGCGCATAAAAACTTCCTTCCCTTTGCGTCTCAAGCCGGTTTTCTTAGAATTCCCTTCTGAGCGATGCTCGGCTCCAGTTATTTATGGACCGTTTCTGCAGGGGAGCCTTTGAAAGTTTAGCGGGAACTGCAGTGCTCCGTGAGGAAACACATGGCTTCGAAGACTTTGGAAAATAGATACTGAGGCCCCAAAGGAACTTAATGAGCTCAGGGATGTGACAGGACAGAAGCAAGGCCCGAGGGAGGGCCCGTCGGCGTGAGGAGATGCACACGGCTGCCCGCGGACAGAAAAGAGCCCAGCCACGCCTTTTGCTCATAGGACTCACCGAGTTCACAGGGAGAGATGGAGAGAGCGAATGGAACTTTTCCAACGTGCTTTTCCTTGTCGCATGCATTCCAGCCCCAAGGATGTCCCCAAAGGAGGCTCGAGGTCACCCACGCGAGCCCCTGCCACTCCAAACTCCAGGTGCAAGTGGGAGGGGCGTGACGGTTCCTGTCCGCTCTTTCTCTCTGCTAGACTCACATGGCCCATTTATGCCACATCTACCCCGTCTGGAGAGATGACACTAAGGTCTCTACTCTCCTTGTGGCCTTAGATAGAGGATCCATACGAAACAGGTTTTGGGAGAACCGGGGTTGGAGGAAGAAGGAAAGATTAGGGAATTTGGAAGTGTGTAGATCCAGTCACCCAGCTGAGCCAGCTTTTCTTGAACTGTCCTGTAAAGACCACTCTGCAAAGAAAGGTGAGAGAATAAAGGCATTTGGCGGCCACAGCAGCCCTGGACTGAAACGAGGCTGATGATTATTAGAGGTGCAGTTTCTCAGCTTGGGGGTAATGCTGGATGTCACAGGTCAGCGGCTGCGCCTGGCTCTCGGTGGTGTGGGCGCCTCACTCTCCTAAGAAATTCTCTCGCCTTCTTCATTGTGGTCTTGGTTTGTAAACAGGAAGGAGCTAGAGGTGGAGATAGACCCAAATGACTGCATTCGCTTGCTGACTCCACAGGCCCCTGCACAACTAGCTTGGCACTGCTAGGCCTCAGTTTCCCTCTTTGCAAAGTAGAGCTCATATGTTTCTCCTCTTGGGGTTGCCATGGAGATCACAAGCATCAGTATAAGGCAGGTGCTTAACCTCGCACGCTTACCACTCCAACATTGCACACGTTAATTATCAAGATACTAAATTGTGTTAGTAGTGATGTGGTTATTCAGTATGTGCATGGCATGACATAATAAACCAGAAGGTATAGAACCTAAGAAGTTTCATTTTAAGTAGATTTAACGTATACAACATGTTTCATTTTCCTTTCCCTTTGCATGGTGTGGTGACATTAGCATGCCCGTATAACTGATTCTCTGTTTCAGTGAAAGCAAACCCACTAACCATGAAAGTAGGAGGGAGGAAATGCATCTAGGAGGCGACTACTGTGAATTAAATAGTTTTAGACGATGCAAACTGCCCTCTGCCAGAACCATCTATGTGGGAGTTCTGGAGAGAAGTTTGAGGCCTGTCACGCCCCACTCCCGCGCTAGTGGAGTTCAAGGGCGAGCAGAAGGTCGAAGTCAGGAGTATGGGGAGTGGAGGACTCAGGAGGAGGGACTGCTGGTGTCACTTTCCTGAACTTCTGGTTTGTGCAGAGCCTCCCACCGATCTTTAACTTCATCTCCCGTTAGATGCTTGCCTATAAATTTGGAATGAGTCAATGTAAAAAATTAACAGAACTGATAAAAATCCACTTCGTTATGTTTCTATAATCTTGTTAAAAGAAACTATGAAACATTAACAGAACTGTTAAAAATCCACTTTGTTAGGTTTCTATATTCTTGTTAAAAGAAACTATGAAACATTAACAGAACTGTTAAAAATCCACTTTGTTGGGCCGGAGGGTTAGCTCAGTGGTTCCGGTGCCTGCCTTGCAAGCGCAAGGACCTGAGTTCGATCCCCGGTTACCACATATAATGCTGGGCGTGGTGGCTCACGCCTGTAATCCCAGCACTCGGGAGGCAGAGTCAGGAGGATTGCTGAATTCGCGGCGGCTTACCTGGGCACCACAGTGAGCTCAGGGCCAGCCTGAACTACAAAGTGAGACCCTGTCTCCAAAAAAGCAAAAAAAAAAAAAAAAAAAAAAAAAAAAAAAAAAAAAAAAAAAAAAAAAAAAAAAATCCACTTTGTTAGGTTTCTATATTCTTGTTAAAAGAAACTATGAAATTTCAGAGTACTTCAAATTAAAAATCCTAGTATGATTCAAGAAGAAGAAATTGTGACTGGCAGTAAGAAGACACATGTGGCTGATTAGAAAAGATGGACTGATGTATAGTAATGTGTGAGGTAGTGGAGAACAAATGTAATACTGAAGAAAATGTAGTAATTGAAATTAAGCTTTAAAAATATGAAGAATTAAAAATATTTAAAATATTTCTCAAAATAGAAAACATGAACAACGGGCCAAAATTTGTATTAGAATAGTGAGTCTTGAAATTTAGGGACTGAAAATATTTTCAATTTCTCATGTTTCGCGGAAAGGATACAGTACATAAGACTCATTTCTTCTCAGTTTAAGGGGTTAAAAATTTCACCTTGCCTCTTACTCAAATAAGAAGACATGAATCTGAGAACTATAGCTCCACAACTTATAAATATTAATACTGTTGATTAGTAGGATGTGTAAGGTTATTTAATTTCCTAACTTTGTTCTTTGTTTTGTTTGTGTCTGTGTGTTTTGGAGACAGGGTCTCATCTCTATTTTGGGCTAATCTTAAACTTACTAGGTGGTCTAGGGTGGCCTCAAACTCACAGTGAGCCTCCTGCTTCAGGCTCCCAAGTGCTGGGCTTGCAGGTTATGCACCACCACACCCAGCAATTTCTTGAGTTGAGAAGAAAATGAAAGCAAAAAGAAATATAATTAAAATAAAAACAAATCAGAGGTAACTTTCTGGCTGAGCATTGCTTTTAGTACACGGCATAAGTTTGGCATGATGTATATATATTTTTAATCTCACAGTATTTACTTCTTTCTTTTTGGCCAACTGGTGTTATTTCATCTCCACACATCTGTCAGTTTCCTTCTGTTATTGATTTCTAATTTATTTCCACAGAAATGTGGCTTTCAGTCCCTTTAAGTTTGCTTTTCCCATGGGCCCACACGTGGCCCATTCTGTGAACATTCCACGTGCTTGTGAGAAGAATGTGTGGTTTGCTACGATGATGTAAGTGCTCGGCACATGCTTCTGAGGTTGAAGGTATTATTCAATCTTCCATTTACATGTTGATGTTCTGACCAGTCCTTCTATATGTGAAAGAAAATGAAATGGTGAACTTTCAACTGTTAATACTGGATCATTTGCTTTTTCTTTTTTTGTGTGTGTGTTTCTATTTCATGTATTTGTGGCCATTTTTAAGTATATGTGTGTGTATATGTACTGTCTCTTCTGATGGGAGGATGATTTATCACTAAAAATGTCCTTCAGTGTTTTGATTGGTATGGAATCTACAGAGGTGACAAAAGAAATCCAGTCCCTGTCTTTCAAAGACTAGGATCTGAGCTTTAAAAAAGCAAAGACTGAGGTCTAAACCATGATGAGTACAATTTTGAAGGTTCTTTATACCTTTCCTGATTGGAAACCAGGAGTTATTTATGAGTAGAAACACTTAGCTAATATAAATAAAAGTGTTTTCTTTTTAAAGTTACAAATAAAAATATCCAGAATTTCAGTACCCAGATGACTATGTATTACATAGCATGTGTGCTTAGAAAAAGTGAAATATGAGCTGGAGATTTAGTTCAGTGGTTCTGGTGCCTGCCTCGCAAGCACAAGGTCCTGAGTTTGATCCCTGGTAACCATATACAATGCTGGGCATGGTGACTCACACCCACCAGCAATCAATACCACATACCGCAGTGCCAGGTGTGGTGGCTCACGCCTTTCATCCCAACACTCGGGAGGCAGAGACAGGAGGATTGCTGAGTTCAAGGCTTGCCTGGGCTACATAGTGAGCTCAGGGCCAGCCTGAGCTACAAAGAGAGACCCTGTCTAAAAAAAAAAAATGTGAGCTGTATAAAAGTTTTTTGCTCAAATCAGACTTTCTCCAAATGTAAAAAATCATTAAGAATTTCTTGTAGAATTGTTTAGGTCAGAATAAATGTACACATTAGTACATACCTGACTAGTGCATTTGACAATAAAACTTGATTTTTGAGCTGATTGCCTTGAGACGTGATTAGATTAGTAAAAACCACTTCTAGGTAAGTGAGGATGGGAATATGTCTTGGAGACTCTATCAGGTCCCTGGGTCCTTCTTATTGGGGGCTGTTCACCTGCTGTCTGATTCTTGGATGCCATGAATTGGGCAGCTTTCTTCTGCCATGCCCTTGTGTCCTCATGATTCTACCTTGGTACCTGCCAGTCAAACATGGACTGAAACTTCTGAAATTGTGATTCAAAAAAACCTTATCCTTCTTTAAGTTGTGGGGTCAGGTAGTTTGTCCTAGCAATGGGAAAGCTGAATAGTATAAAAAAATTGGTATCAAAGAAGCGGAGACATTGTTATGACCATGTGAGTTGGTCCATGTGAATCACATGGTCCATGACCATGTGAATCAGGAGCCTTTTGAACTGGTTTGTAGGAAGAGTTTGGAAGACTTTGGAGGAGCAGGATAAAGAAAACCTAAAATCCTGTAAGTGGAGCTTGTTGGGAAATTCTGATAAGAGCTCAGAAGACCAGAATGTTGATAAGAATGTAGATCATAAAGTTTAGGTTCAGAGGTTTCAGATGAGAATAGGAACTCTTCTGAGAATTGCACTGGGGCCCACGCATATTTTATCATGGCAAAAAATTAGTTTATGTTTTGTCTATGTTCTGAAACTGCAGAAAGCTGAGTATAAAGGCAGTGGATAATTGATTGAGTGGAAGAAATTTGAAGATACCCCAATATTCAAGCTGTGGCATGGGTACAGCTGGCTGTTTTTATCCAGAATTATAATGAAAATTGAGAGCAAGGAGTAAAACAGAAAGACTTTAGAAACTTAAGTTTTAGGGCTGGGGGATCTAGCTCAAATTGTACCATACCAACCTTGGGTGCACAAGGGTCTGAGTTCAATCCCCAGTACCACAAAAAAAAAAAAAAAAAAAAAAGAAAAGAAACTTAAGTTTTAGCCTAAAAAGAGCCACATGTAAAACTGGAACCAAAGGAGATGTGGTTGCTGAGAGATTAGTGTCATTAAAGTAACACCAACTTTTAAAAATCAGGACAAGAAGAAAGCTGTCTTGGGAGCATCTCAAGAATTAGCAAGAGCTGACCCCTTCGAGGCTCAAGGGTAGAAAAGTCTAAAAGATTCTTTTTTAAAAGAAAGCCTCTGGATCCCTTGCTTGAGAAGATCACCTAGGTCATGGATTTCATGGGCTGCCATGATTTCATCCATTTCCATGTGTTTAGCCATGTAGGCACACATAGGCCACTAAAGCCATGATCTGAGGGTGGCTGGCTACTGCTCACAGTTGTGGCAGACATTGGGACTGTATGTTGTCGCTGCCTTTGAGGCAGGCAGTTGCTGGAGTTATGGGATCATCTATGTTTCCACCAAGATTTTGAGGGAATGGTTCTGAGGCCAGTCAGTGTGTTCTTTTTTTTTTTTTTTTTTTGAGACAGGGTCTCACTTTGTAGTTCAGGCTGGCTCTGAGCTCACTATGTAGCCCAGGCAAGCTTTGAACTCAGCAATCCTCCTGTCTCTACCTCCTGAGTGCTGGGATTACAGGCATGAGCCACCACGCCCGGCACTGTGGTATGTGGTATTGATTGTTGGTGGGCGTGAGTCTCCACGCCAGCATTATATGTGGTTACCGGGGATTGAACTCAGGACCTTATGCTTGTGAGGAAGGCGCCAGAACCACTGAGCTAACCCTCTAGCCCTAGTCAGTGTGTTCTTGAGATCAGGAATACAGAAAGCTATGGTGATGAAGCCCAAGGTACAGTGGAGAACCCAGGAAGTCAGAGATGCCAGGAATATGGAATGTTTGCAGAGCAAAGCTGCAGGTGGTAAGTGGAGCCAGCTCAAGGGAGAAGTCACGTGGGTTTCAACCAGCAAGGCCATAGTGTGGGGCTGCCCAAACCCTCTACAACTCACGTCTTAACACCATATGCCCTGAGAGCTATCGAGCCTAGTGTTTTCCCTGCTGCATTTTGGTCTTGCTTTGATTTGATTATTTTCTATCCCCATTCCTTCTTTGGGGATAGGAGTGATTACTCTCTGCCACTTTGTCTTGGGAACGTGCAACTTGTGTTTGACTTTTTTTAAAAACAGGATTCACAGATAAGAGTTCGCTTTGAACACACTGTAAACATTGACAGACTTCTGAGAAATACTAAAACTACTGAGACTTTTGGGAAAGGGTTTACGGCATTTTTTTTTTTTTTGAGACAGGGTCTAGCTTTGTAGTTCAGGCTGGCCCTGAGCTCACTATGTAGCCCAGGCAAGCCTCGAACTCAGCGATCCTTCTGTCTCTGCCTCCTGAGTGCTGGGGTTACAGGTCACCACGCCCAGCATTGTATGTGGTTACCGGGATCGAACTCAGGACCTTGCGCTTGTGAGGCAGGTGCCGGAACCACTGAACTAAATCTCCAGCCCCAGGGCATTTTTGATAGTATACAGGGCTCCCTCACCACGTGGCAGCCACTCCCTTCGGAGCCACAGAGCCGAGGAAGAGTGAGGGAGACCACTTACAAGGGAAGCCACAGTCCTTTCTGTGGTCTTGCCCTGGGCGTGGCCTCCGTCCCATTTGGCCCTGGGCAACAAGCCGGGCTCCGGTTTGGAGGGAGGGGGCTCTGGGGCCTCTCGGCTCTGCCCCTGCACAGCCACATCCCTTCCAGGGCTGAGTGCCAAGCTTTCTAGTCTTGCCTGATAGGAAGATTGTAGTTCTGGTACAGAATTATTCCGGTGGATTCTTACTGAACCAAGATTCAGTGGTGTCTCAGGTGCGTGGGCATTTGTGGACCTGAGAGCCGGAGCATCATTACCTTCACCCGGGTGGGGTCTGTGTGCTCAGGTTCACGCTGGAAAACACCTGACTGCGTGCCGGTCCATCTTCTTGTAAAAGTTAGGCACTACGGCCATAATTGATCACGGTCATTTTGAATTACAGTTTTTTTTGCGTCCGAGACTTGTCCTAACAAAACCATTCTTTATTTTGTCCCTTCAGTCTTGACTTTTCAGCGGTGTGCTCAGACTGTGGCTCAGACTGCGGAGCCTCCTGGGGACAGGTGGGCATGACCTTCCCTCCGCTCTGCACTGGAGGGTGTGCTGGTTGCTTAAGTGGGCTGCGGAGAGGGAGTTTATGCTTTGGGATTTGCCAAGCGCTAAAAATCAAGGTTTAGTTTCTGCTGAGAGCTGGCTGTTAAATGTTAACATTCTGGAAAATTGTGCACTTTACTTTAAACAGAGTTGGCACCAGCCCTTGAACTTTATTTTGTTATTTTCATGCCTAAATGCTTGACGAGATGCAAAGTACTCAGGAGAACATTATTCAGTGATGCGAAACTTTCCAGTGATTTAAAACATAGCTCGTAATGAGATGAATGGTTTCCTTTGTCTGTTTTCTATTTGTATTTTTTTATACTCTGCTATGGATATCTCTAATTATTTAAAAATGATACATTAAAAGTTTGTAGTAACCCATAGACTTTGGCCAATAATGTATATTCAAACACAGGAACACCAATAAACCTTGCTGGATGGCACTTAATACCTCTATTAGCCAAATTAACATGAATATATATATATATATATATATATATATATATGTGAAATATTTGCATATACCACATATGTAAACTTATATGTAAACTTGCTAAATGAAGAATTAATTTGTTTTAAAAAAATTTCTTGATGGGGCCAAAGGATTAGCTCAGTGGTTCCGGTGCCTGCCTCACAAGCTCAAGGTCCTGAGTTCGATCCCCGGTGACCACATATAATGCTGGGCGTGGAGACATGCCCACCAACAATCAACACCGCATACCACAATGCTGGGCGTGGTGGCTCACGCCTGTCATCCCAGCACTTGGGAGGCAGAGACAGGAGGATTGCTGAGTTCGCAGCGGCTTGCCTGGGCACCATAGTGAGCTCAGGGCCAGCCTGAACTACAAAGCGAGACCCTGTATCCAAAAAGCAAAAAAAAAAAAAAAAAATTTCTTGAGAGATTGCTTGTAGGTCTTGTACAAAGTATTTTATGCCTCTAACTGTAGGAACCAGTTTATGAGCTGGGCTCAAGGGGTGATGAAGATGAAAAATAAACACAGAAACAGGTTAAAATCTAGGGGCCTGAGGGTTCATTCTCCCTTTGACATAGAGCCACAAGTGACTCATACACTTTGGCTTTCTTCACTCAGACATGGGCACGAGCAGTAAGTTCCACAGGATCTGTATGTCTTCTGCTTTCCCTGGTACCTCTCTGGGTAAACAAATTAACCTCAGGTGCTCCCTGCCGCATGGTAGTGCATTTGCATGGTCTCTTTACACTGCTCACCAGGGAGGCCAATTAGGCCTCATGCTTCCCATCTGATCTCCACATAGAACCGTATTAATACTTATTCCAGTTTAAGATTGACTTACTGATGGCAACAGGTGGGGCCTTGAACACACTGGGAACTGGGCAACAGCTATAAGGAAGGTAGACTCATTAGAGAATAGGTATTTTTCTTCTATGTGTGTTGGGATGTTTAGCTCTGCAGGTTCACATGACCCAGTCCTGATTTTGACTGGCTGTCCTGCAGCCCTTCAACACACTAATAGCTCTACATTGACTGTTGAGCTTTAATTTTCTCAGTGGAGTGACCAAGTTTCCTAAGTTATCTGATTTCTCAGCTAGTTTTCCTTAGCTTTCAGGATTTGGAAAAATACAGCTTTCCAAAAAATGCCAGGAAGACATTTGCACATAGAAGCATTACTTTTGTTTATCTTCTTTTTGACTTTTCTAGCTACATCTCATCTTGGATTTTCTTCCTACTATAGCACATGAAATTGTGGCCAGCTTTACATATTACTAAGGTACTACATATATAGTAACATATCCTATGTATGTGGCATAAACTTTAAAGAGCTTAGAATTTGTGAATATGGAAAGGCACAAACTTATAAGTAAATAAACCCGACTTCATTTTTCTTCACTTTCTCTGCATAACATGACTACTCACTTGTTTTCTAAGATACAGAGCTCACAGACAAAAATGAGCAGAAGTTTGTGGTTGGGAATAAACTGATACAGCAGATTTTGCTAGTTCACAGAAAAAAGGCTAAATTTGAGTCATTTGTAGGAAAATAGATGCATCTTCAGTCTGCAGTGCTGAATGAAATATATCAGACACAGGAGATGCAATCTTACATGGTTCCTCTTGCAGGAGAAACACAGCACTTGAATAATTTAAGGAATGAAAAAAAAAGAAAATAAACAGGGAGACAGGCTTTGCAAAGACTGGCAGGGGATCTGAGGGTGATTGAGGAAAGCAAAGAGAACAGAAAGGGGAGTGGAAAGGATTAAGATGGGATATGTACATGTACCAAGTCCCCACAATGAATATATTAATTATGTATCACAAATATTTACTAATAAAAATTAAAAATAGAACAAAATTTTTTTTGGTTTAGAACAGCTAATAAGCTGTATCTCTAAAAATGTATAATGCTCAATTGATTATACTAAAAAATATGCACATCATTATTTTCTGTCATTTCCAAGCCTCCTCTGGTCAGTGTTATTTAATGTGTTACTGATACAGAAATATTGAAGTGAGACTATACAAAAATAATAATAAAGTATAAGAAAGTAAAACAAACAAAACTTTAAGATTGGCAACATTTCGTGCTAACTTTTCTTTCCAAAAAATAAAGGTAAAAAAACCCAGTGTAAAACAAAGCAAAACAAAATGGAAAAAGAGAGAAAAGTGTCAGATTGTGGGCACGTGGCTCCGTGTAGTTATTGACAAAGCTTAGTAGCCGGCTCTTCATGGTTTTTGAACTCACCCAAATGGCCACAGTTGGAGATGGTGACCTTTTATTTTACTCCCGTAGTTACAGGAATTGTCTTTGACACAAATAATTTACTATGTGTGCAGAACCACCGTGCAGCTGGTCGTGTTTTTACTGTGAATGAGCACAAAACTTCCACCACACATGCCTGGGTATTTATTTTCTTTAATGGCTGTACACGAGGAAGTAAGAAGAAAGCCACCTTCCATCTTGAAAGGCGCCCAGAGTGTTGCGTCTGACTGGGTTTTCCACAGTCCAAACTGAAATAACTTTTAATGAAGAAATATTAAAAGAAACATTATATATATATATTTTTGTTATATATTTTTTTGTTATATATTTTTGTTTTATATATATATATACATTTGTTATTTACAATAACAAAAGCAATTTAAATAGCCAGAGAAATATTAAAAATGAACTTGGAAAACAACAATGGAATGCATAGCATATGTAAGCATGAGTTTTATTATCCTAAAGAGAGAGTGTTTTTGTTCAACAAATATAAATATAACACGATTACAACAAAATACTTCGCCTTTTAAAATTTAATCCAGTGTGGTGTTTCTGTTTGAATCTGAGGGTCGAGGACGGACCTCAGTGTCAGTCTGCATTTAGCATGGGAAAAGCCTGGGTTTGATCTCCAGCCCAGGAGCGGAGAGGAAGGAAAGAAAGGAAGAAAAAAAGAAAGAAAATATGTCAATAAATAGCTCTACCACCAACAAAATGGAATGAAAGTAAATAGCACAAACACATTGTTTGAACAATCAGTGGGGAAATTGTTAGATTTTCTGTAAATGTCATTGAGACTATTGCGTGTTCTCGAAAAAGACCTTGACCTTTTTTGTTCAGTGTAGGGGGCTGAATCCAGGGCCTTCACAGCAAACAATATGTCCAGACTATTTTAATGTTTTTGATTTGAACAGCATCTTCCTAAGTACCTACATTGCCCAGGCTGGGCCACAGCTTGGAATCCTCCTGCCTCAGCTTCCCAGAGTGCTGAGATGACAGGTGTGCACAATCACACCTGGCTTGAAGGTTTATTTCTTACAAAAATAGAAATTTCTTATTGATACATTATTTCAGTATAAATACAGGACCTAAAATACTGGCTGTAAAGAAGGAAAATAGTATTTTTAATCATCTTATAGTACTGATAGGCCATCGAAGAAAATTTTAATCAATTTGATAGCATAAAACGCACACTCTTAAAAGTCAAAAACAATCCAAAGGCATGTGGCCATGTGAGAAATGTACATATTGTTCTCATTGCAGACAAAGAGTGAAATATTAAAATATTTCCCAGAATAGGATTTTAAAAAGTGCAGTGATTGTGAACATATCATTTATAGGAAAGTCACAGAGACATTTGCACCATCAGCAACAGGCCTGGCCTCTCCTCAACAAGAGAAACCGTCCGCTTTCTGTAAAGTCAAAGAGATCATTAAACAAGCAAATATCCCGGGAGAACACCTAAATTAGGTCCTCTTTTATTCTGCTGCTCCCGTATAAGCTGCTCAGCCTTCCAGGGAGAGTAATTTGGTGCCACCCAGGAAAACAAAAATACACTTTTCCCCGAGGGTCCCTGCATGGAGGTTTATTTTGCTGAGACTTTCACCCGTGTTCCCGGGGGTCTGACCGCGGGGACACAGCCGCCACCGTGTCCCAGCGAGGAGGCGGACGGGAGGAAGCACTTGGCTGCGGGGCGGTCCAGGGTCATCCGCACGGTTCGTCCATCAGCGGCAGCAAACGCGCCCCACGGGCTAATGTCGGTGCTGAGCTGCAGGGATGGAAGGGACCCTGCTGCGTGGGTGCGCGCGGGTTCTGGACATGGGAGTGGTGGTCGGCCAGAGGCGTCCGGAGGGGCTGGGCCCGCGCACGGGGAGCCTCGGCCCAGAGCCAGAAGCTGTGCGGCTCTGAATTTCTTCCAGGGAAACAGCAGCTCAGCGAGCGTTGAAGCGGTGGCGCGGGGCGTGCGTTCTCCAGCCTCAGCCAGTTCTGGCGGAAAGGAAAGGCTCCAAGCTGGTGGAGCGGACGCACACTCTTCCTCTCGGGCTGCGACGCTGGCTCCTGGATCTCGGACACGCAGCTCCTGTGCCGGGACCACTGACCTCAGCGCAGCCCAGACACGATGGTCAGTGAGTGCCTGATGCCACTAGAGCGACTTCGGGTGGGCACAGAAATGTAGACTTCGCTGACCGCTTCTTTAAAAGGTGAGCTCTTCTGAGTGGCTGGCGAGCAGAATCGGCAGGTTGCTGTGAGAGGAGAGGGACCGAAGGGGTCAGACAGCAGGCGGTGTGACGGCCCTGTCAGACAAAGGCCTGTCTGGAGGACACCAGGACGTCTGTTCTGCAGAGGTGACCCACGAGGCAATGCAACTGCCGTCTCCCTGTTTTCTCTGTCGCTTCTGAGGACGGGGCAGGTGGCTCCGGGCCACGGGGAGAGCCGGTGCTGGGCGGAGGGCGGGACCCAGCCGAGGGCGTGCTAGAGTCTGTCCCACCAGGAGACGCTGCTTCAGAACAAAAGATGCTCCGGGGCGGGGGCGGGGGCGGGGGCGGGGAGTGTCTGGGCCAGTTGTCTCTGAGGTCCGGGCCCGCGCAGTGCTTTGACTTGGGCTTATTGAGGTTCTTAGGACTCTGGGAACCCAGAAGCAAAGAGTCATCCCAAGATCGTCATCTGGCAAGGACAGACAGGAGTCTGTTCGCAAGGCAGGAAGCTGAGAGGCCCCCGGAAGCAGAGCTTTGGCGCAGGATCCTCGCCCCTCCTCCTTCCTCTGCGCAGGGCCTGAACCAGGCCGGGTGCTGCCCCAGGACCTGGCAGCTCCTGTTCTTCTGATCTCTGTGAGAAGGCGTGAGCTGAGGGGCTCTAGCAGCTGTGTCACTTGGTCAGATCTTCTCTCTGCAGCTCCTCAGTGGAAACGCTGGGTGCCTGTGCGTTGCCCACCCTGCGTGCCCCAGGGTGAGCTGTGCGACCCCTTCTCGGTACCATGGCTAACAGTAGCCAATCTACTTTTAAGGAAACTAGAATCTTTTTCCAACCCATTTCTTGTTTTTGGTGGTGGTGGTGGTGGAACTGGAGATTGAACTCAGGGCCTTTGCATTGAGCTACATCTCAGCCCTTTTTTCCTTTTCTATGTTTGAGATAAGGTGTCTCTGAGGCACTGACTTTCTCTCATTGGTCTCAAACTTGCAGTCTTTCTGCCTCAGCCTCCCAGAAGCCTGGGATTACAGGTATGTGCCATCATGTCTAGCTTCAAGGCATTTTTTTTTCACCTAAATGTTTATTACATATTTGGGTGGACTCACTGATTTACCCAATCAGTGCATCGAGGAACTGATTGTGTCAGGCATTGGGGACCCCACTCCTGAAGCACTGTCTTCAAAGCCCTTCGATTTTAATATGAGTGGGGGAGTCTGGCCAGTAACATCCAGGAGCTGAGGGGCCAGTGTCCCCCGGGATAGGATGAGGTTCTTGTTGTCACTGTGACTTTCTGGTGTCTTCTGCCTTATTCTGCAGGCAGCAGGGGGTTGTAGCTTCTCTGACACCCACAGAGGTGACATCGTGCGCCCCGGGGAGCTGTGGCCGAGCTGTGCTCCCTCCGAGTCAGCCCCAGACTCGTGCAGGAGCCAAGAGTGTCCCCCCCCAGCCTGGTGTCTTTGTCCCGGGGAGACAACTTGCCTCCCTTTCTATGGCCTTTTGTGTCTCGGTGTCCACGTTGTGAGCCCGCGATCGGGTCCCAGGAGGGACTGCAGGGCCAGGTTCCTGGAGGAGGAGCTGGAAGCCGGGGCTGTGTCCCCGTCCCCTGAGAAGCCCCTTCAGCCCGCGCGGCCCTTCCAGGCGGTGACAGGTGAGCCCTGAGGCCGCGCCATCCATCCGCAGGAAGGTTCATCTTCCCCAGCTCCACTTTTCACCCTTCTCCATGGTTACGGAGCCGCTGAATTCCTCCTTTGTCCACTGGCTCCTCACGTTTCCCTCCTGCTTGTCTCCTGGGATATTCTCTTTCCGGCTGCCTGGAAAAGTATCCATCTTGGGGGCTGCAAGGGAACAATCAGAATCACTAAGTTACCCGTGCTCAGTGCTCCCGCTGGAGCTTCGCTGCGCAGCCGCAGACTTCTAAAGCTTTTTCTTTCCTTCCTTCCTTTTCGTGGGGAAGCAGCTTTATCATTCGTCTCATGACAGTGGAGTTTCTCTATTTCCTGGAATAGGTTTTGAAGGTATTTCCTGAGAAAAAGCATTTTATTCAGATATTAAATGTATCCGGGTAGCCGGGATGGCCGGAGTCACACACCTGGAGGGAGACGTGGGAGTCGTTTCATTTTATAACTGTGTGCAATGGTTATGGGCTCCTTCCCCCACCTACACCCCCACAAGGCAACACATCCTGATAATAACAGTAGTAATCAGATCTGGTGAAGATCTGGGCAATTTTTTTGGTACATTCAGTTTTTAAAAAGGTGTGTTTCTCAGGCAGATATTTAGCTCAGCACAAATATTGTTGCTACCAGATTCCTTCTGGTCTCTTTGCTGATTTCCATAAGACTGCAAGGGGCGTAACAGCAAAATTTCTCAAGAAAAATTAAAAAAATAGAACTATCATGTGGTCCAGGAGTCTAATTTCTGCACATATCTATCCCAGAAAATTGAGATCAGTCTTGAAAGTTTCTGTACTACTATGTTCATTGCGGTATTACTGACAAAGGTTAAGATATGGTCGTGACATCCTTGTCCGCGGGGGGATGAATGCAGGGAGAAAATGTGGTTATGTCATCATGGCTGAAAGAAGGAGATTGCTTTTTGTTGGGGAGTTGATGGGGAGAGGGCTCCTGGCTGGCCCTGGAGCATGGCTGGTAGCTGGGATTGCCCCCTTGAGCTTTGCCCCCTCATCCTGATGAGCAGCACAGAGAGGCAGAGCTGTGCTCCATGGCCTATTCAGTGCTATCCTAGGACCTCACGAGCTACAGGGGGAGACATGGGGGCACGTGGGGGACATTGTGCTGAGTGAACTGTCAACCAAAGAAACACCAATACTCTGTGACCCCCAGAAGGTAAAGCGTCTGAAATAACCCAAGTCTGACAGGGCGGGGTGGTGGTTGTCATGGTCTGGGGAGAAGGGAAAACAGGGACTCTGATATGCACACATTTTTGGTTATGAAAGATATGTGAGTTTTGGAGACCATAATAGAATGAGTAGAGTTAAATGTATCCTATTATGCAAAATTTTAAGTGGTAAGCTCTCAGGCTGAGTCAGGAGAATAACAAGATTGAGCCAAGCCACTGAGCAAGACCCAACTCACAAAAACAAAAAAAAGTGAATCTCATGTTAAGTGTTTTTACCATGATAAAAAAGCAAACTAGGGAAAAACAGTTCCAACAACCAAACAAGGACCACCAATAATCCAAACCAAACCAAACCAAACCAAACCAAACCAAACCAGACCCAAACCATATAGTGGATATGTTGTCACCTTGATTGTGGTGATCAGTGGGTTATGTGATTATGTACAAACTCAGCATATTGTACAGTCATGCAGTTCTGTGTATCAGTTGTACATCAGTAGGCTGTTAGAAAAAGGGGTATTATGTAAACACCAGTGTACTGTGTTTAACCTTGAGACTGAGCTTTCCTCTACACATAATGCTTCTGAGATCACCCCTGGTTTTTCAATGAATGGTTTATTTACTTATTCTTGTTACTGTGCTGTTCCACCATATGAATGCCCTGGGGTTTGTTTAACTATCACAGGAAGAACATTTGAGTTGTTTCCAGTTTTTGTGATAGGAATAATGGTACCGTGAATATCCATGTATACTTTTTTCATGGAAGCATATGTTTTCATCTTCCTGGGACAAAGGCAAAAACACTTTTCCTTTTGGTCATAGACTTGATGCATGGTTAACCTTATCTGCCAAACTGTTAAATTATTTTTCATAGAGGCTGGATCACTTTATATTCTCACTAGTAATCAAGGAGAAATCTAATTTCTCCAGATGTTTCCCAGCATCTTAGTCACTTTCTTTTTTGCTGAGACACAATATTTTATACCCACCATTTAAACTAGTAGTGGTTTATTTTAGTTCACATTTATTAGAGGATTCAGACTGTAGTCAGCTGGTTCTAAGGGAGGACAGCATGGTAGAAGGGTGTGGCGGAAGGCAGCTACTTACATCATGGTGGCCAGAAAGAAGAAAGGGAGGCCCTGGGGAGGGAGGTCAGGGCCCCTGTGATTGGCCTCTCTGGACCAGGCCCCACTTCCCAGCAGCACTTTCAGTTGGATAATCTGAAAGTGTGGAGCCATCAGTGGATAATCTACTGGTGAGTACAGTGCCTCATGATCCAATCACCTCCAAAATGAAGCTCTGAACACATGAGCCTTCTGGGGGAGGTTCTAGGTCTAGATTATGATACTCACCATTGGGGGTTGTCATGATTTTATTTTAGACATCCTGATAATGACTTCTTGTGGTGGTTTGAAATGTGTCTTTCCCCAAGGCAAATTAGTACTAGATCCACTGGGTGTGAGCTCTGTGTCAGGGAGCATCTGCGGTCTATCTGCTCCTGGAAGTAACGTCTCTTCATGTTTTCCTTCACTCTCTCATCAGAAAAACTAGTTTTTATTGTTTAATTTTGAGACCTCTTTGTATACAGAAGGTCACTAAGAATGTGGTTTGCAAATAGACTCTCCTGGTATCTGCCTTGTCCTTTTATTCTTTTTCTGAGTGAAGAATTTTTAAAACTTGATGAAGTACAATTTATTAAACATTGGTAGAGTCTAACTTACCAATTTTAAAAATATGGGATTGTAATTTAGGTGTCAAATCCAACCACTTTTTCCTAGATCTGTGTTTTATATTTTGCATTTAATGCCTGATATACTTTAAATTAATTTTGTATACGATGAAGTAAATTTATGTGGGAGTTACTTATCTAAAATATCTATCTTTGTTTTTCTGTACTGGGTATTTAACCCAGAGCATTTATGCTGAGCTACATCCCTAGCCTGTCTTTTTATATTTTGGTTTGAGAAAGGATCTTGCCAAGTACTTAAGTAGTTCAGCCTTGGCTTGAATTTGCAAACCTCCTGCTTCAACCTCCCATAGTGTTAGAATGACAGGCTTGTATCAAATCCAGTGATCTACTATTCTTCTGTCAGAGTCCCTTCTTTTCTATAGGGAATACTTTCCAAGACCCTCTATAGATGCCTAAAATCATGGGTGGTACTGAATCATATACTGTATGTGGTTTTCTAGCATACATATATACCTATGATAAAGTTTAATGTAGTTAACAATAACAATTAACAAAACTGAAAGATGGTAACATACTGTAGTAAAGTTGTCATCATGGCTGCTGCAAGTTGGGACCGTCAAGTAAATGAAATGAGTGTCTCTTGAACACAAGCCCGTTGATGGCGAGGCAGTTGACTGACAACCTAAACAGCCTTCGGAAGACAAAGAGGCGGGGAGGGTAGAGCACAGATCAGCTTGTTTATAACTACAAGAAATAGCAGTGGTCTCTCATGAGAACCATACCGGCTGGTCATTAAATATGTGTTCTTCACTTTGTTGCCAAGGGGTTGAGCACCTGACTTTGGAGTGCTCGCTTCCTGTCGCCCACAGGGGCTGCAGCCCCGCTGCGATCGGTGGATCCCACGCAGGGCCCGTTCCGCTTCATGGAGATGGTATGTGAAACAGGGCTTGGGTGTCAGATGGCCTCATGGCTCTTGGGGTGTTGTTGCTGCTAGTCTGCCTTGTAGATGGTGCAAGAAAATACATGCGAGCATACTGACCTATGGACACGGACTCTGTGTGCATGCGCCACACGCTTCTGTGTGCAACCACTTGCATCCATACAAAGCTAAACACAACTCCATACTGACAACTCCAGTTCTGAACCATTACTGCAGAGGTCACTGCTCCAGCATGCTCACTTATGTGTGAATTTCCAGCCAGGGCCTCTGGCTTGTCCCCGCTCTCCACGTTTTAACTTGTTCCCTTCCGGTGTGTATGAATTGCTCACCTTCATCCAACAGGGTACTTTACTCAACATACAGGTCTTTTAACCTTTAATTGTATGGATTTCATTCATTTCCAAAGTAACTTATGGCAGAAACTGTCCCCCTCACACCAGACGAAGTCTCAATGACATACAAGCTATGTTCTGTGTACCATACTAGGATTCTCCTGACTTCATACATGATCATCTTAAACTGGCTTAATTAAGGTTCACTCTTTTTTTTTTTTTTGAGACGGTCTCGCTTTCTTGTTCAGGCTGGCCCTGAGCTCACTATGTAGCCCAGGCAAACCTCGAACTCAGCAATCCTCCTGCCTCTGCCTCCCAAGTGCTGGGATTACAGCCGTGAGCCACCACGCCTGGCACTGTAGTGTGTGGTACTGATTGCTGGTAGGCATGAGTCACCATGCCCGGTATTGTTGTCTGTGCTTAACAGATCGAACCAGGGACCTTGCACTTGCTAGGCAGGTGCTGGAACCACTGAGTTAAATCTCCGGCCCACGGTTCGCTCTTATGTTGTAAAGTTCAATTGTTTTTGACAATTTCAGACTTGTGTTATCAGTGAATGCACATGACAAATAGTTTCCTGACCCAGAGATTGTCCGCTGTGGCTTCTCATTTGCCCTTCCTCCATCCCTCTAACCCTGGCTAATATTTCTAGTTTTCATTTTCTAGAACATTACATAATTGGAATCTGCAGTTTGTAGCTTTTCGGAATGTCTTCTTCAAAGCTGAGTGGCTTCTTTCCTCTAATAAATATTGGAAATTCATCCAGATTTTGTGACTCCTTTCTTTTTCCCATTGAATAATGTTTTATAATCATACCAAGTTTGGCTTCTCCATTTACTTTTTGAAAGATATTGTGGTTTCTTCCATCAATGAGTATGAATTCAGCTTCTATAAGCATTATTTTTATGCAGTCATATTTTTAAACTAATTGAGAAAATATCTAGGAAGGTAAACGATCACTTGTACTCTAAGATTGTGTTTGGCACTGGGAGAAACTGTTGAAATGTTCTAGGACTTTCCTGCCCTATTTTATATTGACTAATATTATTATATTGAGGTCAACTGATTTCCTGCTGGTGTCTGTCTTTATTTTTACCAGCATTTTGTAGTGTCAAATTTTGGATCTTAGTCATGGTAATATCCTCATACTTCCTCCTTTTAGTGGTATTTCATTATTGTTTTTAACTTGAAATTCTTTAACAACAAGTGATAATGAACATCTTATAATATGTTGGTATGGTTTTGTGACTTAAAAATAGGTCAGTGATCCATCCTGAGTTAGTTTTGTGAGGTTCTATGTAAGCTGTGGTGAAAAGGCCTGCATCTAGGTTTATTGGAGTTTTTATATGTTCATGTTCCGTTGGTCCAGCAATGTTTTCGTAATTTTACCTTTATTCTTCGACTTGTTTTACTCTCTGGTCAAAGATGAATTGACTGTATTCGGGCAGGTCCACTTCTGCAAACTTTGTTTTATTTCACTGATCTAGTTTTTCATTAATTCCCTGATACTACATGGTTTGATTATTACAACTTCATAACATTTCTTGAAATTGGCTCATATAGGATCTCTAACATTTTTCTTCCCCAGGATTCGGTTGCCTGTTCTAGATATCTACCCTTGATGATAAACTTTAGACTCAGATTGTCCATATCCACAAAATATTTTAAGATTTTCATTGATAATCTATAAGTTCAAATTGAAAAAGATCAACTTCTTACTATATTATCTTCCATGAATGTCAGAGTTGACCTGGTCGTGAAATGGTTAATGAATATGCTCTTTAATTCCAAGTTATAGTTTGACAAGATAGAAAAAGCCGCAGCAAAAGGCAGCCCATGCCGGTGCTGTTTCTGACTCACAAAAGCTGTGCTGTCTCGGAGCAGACAAAACACAGGACACAGGAGGGGACGACGTTCCCAGCACAGAGACAACAGCCACGTAACACAGCATCCTTCCAGTGCTGGTCACCTGAAAACGTCCATGCATCTCCCTGGACCGCTGCGCGGCCTTGACTGCAGACATTTGCTCTGACCCTGCTCGAGATGGACGTGCCGGACCTCTCTCAGCTTCCTGCCTTTTCTCTGTTTGGGGCTGGTGGCCTCTCGCTAGTGTCAGTCAGTCCACCGCTGCCCAGATGAAGACTCAGTGCCCCTTTGCTCTCACTAGCCTGCTCAGCTGGTCTCATTTGTCTTCGCTGTTTGCTGCAATACAATAATTTGTCATCTGTGATTTATGTCCTCAGATGTTTGCAATTTCCTCCACGTGGATCCGTGTGTGTTTATTTTTAAAATTTATGCTTCAGTATTTCAGTTTTGGGATGAAATTGAATATTAGTTTCTTCCATCTCACATTCTAATTATTTACCACTTGGGTATGAAGCAAAACATTAGCTTTTTATCTATTAACCCTCATCCTTGAAGCTTACTATGGTCTCTTAACACTTACTAGCTCCAGGTTTGTTATTACTGATGCTGGCTTAATTTCTGGCCTGTTCTACACTGTCGTGTGTTGACTGCAGGCTTTGGTAGCTGTTCTTCATGAGGACAGAGACATTGTGCTCATAGATCTAGTTCTCTTGAAAGTTTCATTACAAATACATATTGGATATTATATTTCTTTATTAACTGATATGTGTTTTCTTTCATATGTTTATATGATAGACTATGTTAACATTTTAATGTTTAGTGAATGTGTACACCTAGAATAGATCCCACTAAGCAGTGCCATTCAGTTCTTCTTATACATTGTTGGGTTTCACATGCAAACATTTTTTTAAGGATGATGCATTCATGCTCACGATTGCTCTACAGTTTTTCCATGTCTTAGTCTTAATGTCCTTGTCTGCTTCTTGTATTATTTTTTAAATTTTTTTATGGGTACATTTTGTCGGTACATTATATAGATACATCACAATTACACTCCACATTGAGAATTTGTACCGGTATATGACACAACTTAATTTTCATTTTTCCCCTCCCCCTACCCACCCAACCTTCCCCATCCCAATATACACAACCATTGTTTCCTTTTTGTAATCATTTTTTTCTTTCCTCATTATTTACCCTTAAACCCCATTTCCCTTTGCATATTTACTATTTCACAATATCAGTCATGCGTTTTAGAACAACATTTACTTCAGTTTCTCATGCCAGAGAAAAGATATGATATTTACACATCTGTGACCCATTTATTTCACTTATGAGTAGGTCCTGAAGGTATGTCCATTTGAGTCTAAATGATTCAATCTCATCACAGTTCTTATATTCTGGAATTAGGGAAGTGATAGCACCACATAAGTTAGGAAGCATTCCCTCTGCTTCTATTTTCTGGGGAAACTGTAGAGAACTGGCATAATTTCTTCTTAGCTTGGTAAAGTTCTCTTGGCTTAGTATCTTTCTTTTCAGAAATTTTTGACTGCATCTATTTAATTCATCCATGTTCATCTGAATGATCTATTTGTCCTTGGCTGAGTAGGCCATGGGTCCGCTTAGCGGACTGCAGTCAGATCTGGGGCACAGAGCTCTTTGTGGTCATCCTGATGGTCCCTTTCGGTCCCACAGGGGACCGGGCATGATCATTCTCTCCACTCTGATGGTGGAAATTTTGTGTTTTCTCCCCTTAGCCTAGTTCAGGGCTTAATTAGTTAACTTAATTATCCTTTCAAATGACAGCTTTTGTTCTGTATATTTGCTCCATTGTTTTTGCTTTCAGTTTTATTGCTGTTCCAATTTTCATTATGGCTGGTCTTCTGTTTTCATTAGGCTTCAGACGCTCTTCTTTCTCTTGTTTCCTAAGTGGAATGTTAGGTTAATTCTCTTGAGTTTTTGACTTGTGTGCTCTTCAGCAGTACATTGTTCAACCTTCACATATTTTGCATTCCCTGGCTGTATTTCTGTTACAGATTTCTAATTTAATTCTAGTATGGTCTGGGAACATACTCTCTGTAACTTCTACTTTGTTTTATTTGTTAGGCTTGTCTTGGGGGACACTTTTTTCGAACTCAGGACCTTGCACTTGCCAGACAGGCTCTGTGCCTCTGAGCTACATCCCCAGGTACATTTTATTCGTGTTCCTTTTTCCAGGATAACTTTATTGGATATGGAGTTCTAGATGATAGATACTTTTTCTTTCAACATATCAATTATTTTCACCCTTTCTTTTCGCTTGTGTGGTTTCTGGAAACAGCCTCAGATTCCTACTCTTGTCCTTCTGTTCTCTGTTTCT
This sequence comes from Thryonomys swinderianus, assembly GCA_004025085.1. NCBI lineage: Eukaryota > Metazoa > Chordata > Mammalia > Rodentia > Thryonomyidae > Thryonomys > Thryonomys swinderianus. Next base: position 27,342 of record PVIC010022579.1, read on the forward strand.
GGTTGCTTTAAAGATATTCTCTGCTGGGGGCCGGAGGGTTAGCTCAGTGGTTCCGGTGCCTGCCTCGCAAGCGCAAGGACCTGAGTTCGATCCCCGGTAACCACATATAATGCTGGGCGTGGAGACACGCCCACCAACAATCAACACCGCATACCACAATGCCGGACGTGGTGGCTCACGCCTGTAATCCCAGCACTAGGGAGGCAGAGACAGGAGGATTGCTGA
>PVIC010022580.1:0-27565 GCA_004025085.1 Thryonomys swinderianus
TAGGTCATCACTGTAACAATACAATCAACAGCTACATAGATTTGGGGGACCTCTACTGGAGAACGGGACAAAATGTGACAGTCAATAGTGGTCTTGAAGATTCCTTCCAAGCCAGCCCTTCTGCCACAGGTCCTCATGGGCTCCTTCAAGGCTAAAGAGCAATGTGTGTAAACTACATCACTCTGCATGGACCTCACCCAACAAAGCTGATCATACCATGGGCCTCAATGAACCCAGTTGGCCCTTCTACTGGCCCACAGATGGCCTATGACCTACACTGGCCCTGTAAAGATGACTGCCCAGCTCTATTTCTCCTTCAGGGGCTTTGCATTCAGAAACAAAACAAAACAAGGGGGTGATGGCTGCAGATAAAAGGTGGAGAAAGACTGCTGTGTCACGCAAGAAGGGTGGCCTCCACCTTGGTGGCCATAACCCTAATCTGGGCCCTCCTCTCACTGTCAGTCTGACCACCCACTTGCCTGCTGTCTGTGCCCAGGCAAGATGAAAATTGCCCAGGGTGCAGACAGATGGTGACAGGAACAGGAGCTGCCCTCAGAGGTGGGTCCTCCTAGCCTTGGGCCCAAGCATCCACTCAGCCACCACCGGCTTCTTCCCTGCCTTGTCTCCTTCCAGGGCACCTAGGGTTTTTTGGTCACTGGGCCTCATAGGTGTAAGATCCAGGCCCCTTTAGGAACCTCAGAAACAACTATGATGGAAACAAGAATTTCTGGTTCCAAAATAAAAGCTTCAAAAGTGTACTATTTAAATATCTACAGGGCATAGTATCTTTATTTTTTGCTTTTTGAGACAGGGTTTCATTATGTAGTTTATGCTGGCCTTGAACTCACTATGCAGCCCAAACTAGCCTTGAACTTGTGACAATCCTCCTCCTCCTCCTCCTCCTCCTCCTCCTCCTCCTCAGTCTGCCAAGTGATAGGATTACAATCTTGCTGATTAGGCAATCACAGCTGTTGTATTCATACATACTTATGTTTAAGTGGGCATGGTGCAGTGTAATAGATTTGATAGACTGGTTAGGGGAAAGAGAGTCCCGAAAGAGCAAATGTGCTGGGTGCTGTGCAGTCTGGAGCATTTCTGGATGCCTTACTCTGCTGATGAGGACGTGCTACGTGAAAGGGGAGATCTAACTATACATCTCTCCTCCAGCACTATCCATTTAAGCCACATCACCCAAGAAGGGTGAAAAGTTGCCAGGCAAAGAGTCAGCCACATTTTGGCATAACCAGCAACTCTGGCTAATTTGTCTGAAGAAGAATTGTGAAGTTACACTACTTATAAAGACCCTGCATTAGGAGCCCGTTCTCCTCCGCTTACTCTGCTACACCCGACAGCCCTGGTTAAAAATTCATAACACTGGGCTGGAGATTCAGCTCAGTGGTTCCGGTGCCTGCCTCGCAAGCGCAAGGTCCTGAGTTCTATCCCGGTAATCACATACAGTGCTGGGCATGGTGACTCACACCCACCAACAATCAACCAGCAATCAGCACCACATACCACAGTGCCGGGCATGGTGGCTCACGCCTGTAATCCCAGCACTTGGGAGGCAGAGACAGGAGGATTGCTGAGTTCGAAGTTTGCCTGGGCTACATAGTGAGCTCAAGGCCAGCCTGAACTACAAAGCAAGACCCTGTCTCCAAAAAAAAAAAATTCATAACACTAAATAGGGAAATGTCCATGCCAAGGTAATCAGGAGCCAATTGATAATAAAAATCAGTGTCCTCCCTTTCCCCACATTCTTCCAATAAAACATCCTTTCTGCAATCCTTGAACATTAAGTCACAAATGAAATTAAAGGCTAATTCAATGAAAAGAACATTAAAACTATGTAGATCCCTTGCTGTATCCCTGTACTCAATAGACAAAACAGACCAAAGACCTAGATATAAAAACGGAAACTTAAAAATAGCTGGAAGAAAACATAGAGTAAATATTGGAAATGATAGGCCAGGCCCACTTCCTGAACAGACCTTCAATACCACAGAAAATAATATCAAGAATCAACAAATACAATTACACCAAATTAAAATTTCTGCAGGGCGAAAGAAATAATCAACAGAGTAAGACAACCTTAAGAATGTGAAAAAAATTTTGCTTCTGGGGCCAGGGATTTAGCTCAGTGATTCCAGCATCTGTGTGGCAAGTGCAAGGTCCCAAATTCAATTTCCAATACCACATGCCACAATGCGGGTTAATCCTGGTAGGGTACCACATAACACAATGCTGGGTGTGGTGGCTTATGCCTATAATCCCAAAACAAGCCTGAAATACGGTCTCAAAAAACTAAAAAAAAAAAAGAATTTTTTGCTTGCTACTACTCTTCATGTAGAGGATGAATATTTAGAATACATAAATTCAAAATAAATTAACTCCACCAGGCGTGGTGGCTCACGCCTGTAATCCTAGCACTCGCCTGCCTCGCAAGTGCAAGGTCCTGAGTTCTATCCCAGGTAACCACATACAATGCTGGGTGTGGTAACTCACGCCCACCAGCAATCAATACCACATACCACAAATGCTGGGAGTGGTAGCTCATGCCTGTAATATCAGCATTAGGGAGGCAGAGACAGGATTGCTGAGTTCGAGGTTTGCCTGGGCTACATAGTGAACTCAGGGCCAGCCTGAACTACAAAGTGAGACCCTGTCTCAAAAAAAAAAAAAAAAAATTAACTCCTCCAAAACAAATGACCCGATCAAAAACTGGCAATTGAAATGAATAGACACTTCTTCAAAAAGGACAAGTGGCTAATAAGTACATGAAAAAATGTTTAATATCTTTGGTGATTAAAAAATATAAATTAAAACATTCTTATTCTTGCAAGAGTGGCTATTATCAGTCCAGACAGTGGTGCTATGCCTCCCTCGCTAGTGCGAACTCCTGAATCCAATCCCTAGTATCCAAAAAAAAAAAAAAGAATGGCTACCATCAAGAACACAAAAAGCAACAAATGCTGACAAAAAGGAACCCTTCTCCATTGTTGGTGGGAATATTAACTAATACAACCACTTAGAGTTATTATGGAGATTCCTAAAATAATTTTAAAAATAGAAATTTCATTTGACCCAGCTATATCTCTCAAGAGTACTTACCTGTAAGAATTACAAGCATCACACTGTAGTGATGTACCGACACCCATATTTATAGCACTATGCTCCTTAACTAAGAACCCAAGTGATTCAGAAGAACACACTTGAAGTCTGGGATCTCATGAGTATGGAGTACCTCTGATGGCTCAGGACACCTTGCATTTAGCTACTTTATTCCCAGTTCACAAAAGCTATAGATAAAATCATGTCAGGGTAACAAGGCACCAGTCTTGGGTGGGGCTTGGTCCTCTACCCCTTGGTACTGGCTCCAGGTATGTGGGTTTAAGCACATGCTTTCTAAGGTACAGTACCAATTGATCTTAATGGTCCTCTCTTCAGAGATAAATATAGAAGATTGGAGACACTGGGTCAGAGGATTTTTGTTAACACCTAAGACATAGTTTATGCATGTAACTCCAAAGGGCAATTATATCTAAAAAGGGATTATTACACTCATGAGGAAAAGAAAGCCACAGAATGATGCTGGATACTCTCACCACTGGGGTGCAAGGGGCCTGGGCTCGTGTGCCAGCCTGGAGGCCCACATGCACTGGTCTGTCATTCTGGGACTAGAATTTGGTTGTACTGACCAGTGCTGGACATAATCGATCAGTGAGAAGGGCCTGAGTGATACTTGCCATATAGAATTTATCCTACCTCATTATTTTATTCTGAGGATAAAAAGAGACATTTCTCATTTTAATCACTAATTTCCATATGTGAAATTACAGAAACAGCCACGTGGCATTCTCTACAGGGAGCAATATAGCTAACATCAGATTTATTTCCTTCAAAGTTCCTCTCTTTCAGGTGGTCACAGAAATAGTCATCAGCCTGCTTTCCACTCCCTCCATTCAATAGATCTTGAAGAGCCATGCTGCGGAAGACCTGGGCTGACCCAGGGGATACACTATGAACAGGGCCGGGAAGATTTTCCCCCCTTCACTCTGGAAGTGATCAGAAAGCTTCAAAGCTGCATTCCATGGATTTTTCACTAATAATTTTTCTTATTCTCTAAAAGTGAAGAACACAGCATTGACACAGGCAAAGCCACACTCCTGAGCCACACTCTGTTCTTACACAATGCAAACAGCTACATCCTCTGCCATTTTTTTACTTTTCATTTTGAGACAGGGTCTTGCTAAGGTGCCAGATGCTAAATCAAATTTATGGTCTTCCTGCCTTAGCTGCCCTCAGTGCAGGGATTACAGGTGTGTACACCAGGGTATCTGACTCCTTCCTTCTTTTATTGAAGAAACTAAATATTCTAAAGGTTACACCTTTTTTCCTTGGCTAGATTTTTATTATTATTATTATTTCTTTTTCTTAGCCAGATCATTGTAAACATCTATGATACAGTTTGTTGGAGCACATAGCTCAGAAGTATAATCACACCCAAAAAGGAATTCATTCATTTATAAAAAGGAAAATGCAGATTAAAGAAAAAATAATGAGGGCCAGGGATGTACCTCAGTAGCACCATGCCTGCCTGGCAAGCTCAAGGTCCTAAGTTTGATCCCTGATACTGCAAAAAAAAAAAAAAAAAATCTATTTTAAAAGGGCTTTTTGGTCTTCAGTTAAAAATAGAAGTCCCAGCTGGGCGTGATAGCTCACGCCTGTAATCCCAGCACTTGGGAGGCAGAGACAGGAGGACTGCTGAGTTCGAGGCTTGCCTGGGCTACATAGTGAGCTCAGGGCCAGCCTGAACAACAAAGCAAGACCCTGTCTCAAAAAAAAAAAAAAAAAAATGGAAGTCCTCCTGCAGGTGGACAGTGTTTCATCCGTGGCTCTCACTCCACTGCAGACTGCTTGGCTGGGCTTTTGCAAAGCCATGTGTTCTGCCCAAAAACTTTCCCCACTAGCCCAGTGCCAGGCATCCTCACAGTCACGTTGTTTTTTCAGTGAGTCTGGACACACCGAACTGAGTCCTCAGAAAGTGGACGAGCTTGGTCTCTGTGAGGAATGCTGTCCCCAGAGTCACTCCTAAGCAGAAGGCCCCCACAGCAACATGCACCAGCCTGGCAGGCCAGCCTCGGTCGCAGCAGAGGAACACCTGGGGAAAGAAACTACGGTCACTGCTTGCCTCCTCAGTCTGTCCCCCTTTCCTTTGGGACAAGCCAGCGAGGGTAGCTGCCATTCCAGCTTCTAAGCCAGACAAAAGGCCAACCAGGATGTGGGTTTGCTCTTTTCCCAAGGGTTATAGCCTTTGTCACATCTTTCACAAAGTGATGCTCTAGAGTCCTGGAGGGATAAGCGCAGGCAAAGACTTACCCAGCCGGCTCAGGCAGGTGGGAAAGGGGAACCTCTAGGAGGAAGGGGCAGCCTGTGGAATTACATGGTGTGAAGGCTGAGGAATCTCACCTCTGAGATACCAGTAATCCCCCCAGAGAGGGCAAAAGCCCCAAGGAGGAGAGGCGACACGTGCAGGCCCACCAGAGGCCTGTGGGGGCTCCCTCGGTAGTAACGGTGGATGAAGCAAAGACTCTGTGTGATCCGAATGCCCATGTTAAAGCAATTGGCCAAGATGAAGCCCACGCTGCCATGCCAGCGGGTCAGGAGATAGGACAACATCAGAAATGAGGATGACAGTGCCAGCATCATGAAATTGTACCTGGAGAGGAGATAAGCAAGTGGGGTATCAGGTATCTTGTCCTACAACAAGCTCTGATAAAAAAGGGGGCATGAACATCAACTCACAGAAAGAACCTCTGAGTTCCCATAAATCCAGCTGAATTCATATAATCTGGTTTTCAAATACTGAATGCTAGATACTAGATACATGGAAATGTCAGTACCACCTGCATCCTTGAACAGAGACAGAAAATGAACTCATGATTATTTATGTTCTCCAAAGAAAACAGTGGATTGTTTAACCGACACTTTATAATCTAAACACACAAAACTCCTGTTCAGCCTAAGTACCCCCACATGAGGCCCAGGCCCGTGACCTGGGTAATAATTATTTATTAGATGCTAATGATGTTGGAGGTAGGTGTAGCAAAGCTGGAGGGAACATAAGCAGGACCTCTCAATTATTAGTTCCCAGAACCTGTTTGTAAAGCTTCTTGTGGGTTCAGCCTGCTGGTGTATCTCTTCCCGGTAGGCCAGGATGCGTCTTCCAGACACAGATGAACTTTCATTCCTGCTCTTTTTGTCCTTTTTTCTCATGTGGCCCAAGTCTGCACTCACCCCTGAACCCCTCACTTTTCAAATAAAGTTTTGGTACCATCTTTAACTTATCTAATTCTTTGTTCTTTCTTCTCTTCTGTTCTTCTCTCTTTTCTTTCTCCTTCTCCTTTTGCTTTGCAGTACTGGGGACTGAATTACTGAGCTACCTCCCTAGTCCTATATTTTTCTTTTGAGACAAGGTCTCACTAAGTTCCCCAAGCTAGCCCTGAAATTATGGCCCTTTTACCTCAGCTCCCAAGCAGCTGCAATTTCAGGCATGTGTCACCATGCCAGGTATGTATTTTTTTCTTTATTTACTGGCATGCCATCTATTGCCCACCCCATTAGCTACAGAGAGCAGGGATCTTGTCTATCTTGTCCACAGCTATACCCCCAAAACATTAGGCAATGTTTGCTGGATAGTAAATACTCAAGATTATTTGTCAAATTAAAGACAAGAAGGCATGTTTAACAAAAAAGAAAACATTTCTTTGGCACAATGAAAAGCCCATCAGCAAGATGTATTAGTATTTCATAACTAACCAAAAACTCTGTTTTTACTTAGGAAAACAATGTTTACCCTGAAGTTGTTTAGGGAAAAGCCCATTTTTGTATCAATATAGTTTATCAATTTAGAATGTGAAATGTTTGATAAATAACCATTATAATTGTGAAATGTAATAAGCTACCCAGTTCTATGACTAAAATCTTGATGACTTTCTTTAGTTAAATTCACAGGGATCAATTAAAAAAAAAATCCCAGGCCGGAGATTTAGCTCAGTGGTTTCGGTGTCTGCCTCGCAAGCGCAAGGTCCTGAGTTTGATCCCTGGTAACCACATACAATGCTGGGCGTGGTGGCTCACGCCCACCAGCAATCAATACCACATACCATATTGTTGGATGTGGTGGATCACGCTTGTAATCCCAGCACTTGGGAGGCAGAGACAGGAGGATTGCTGAGTTCAAGGCTTATTGTTTCTGTTTCAATGTTTAAATCTCATATCCATTGTGAATTTAGTTTTGTGCATGGTGAAAGAGATAGGTCTAGCTTTAGTTTTTGGCAGGTTAAAGCCCAGTTTTTCCAGCACCATTTGTTAAAGAGGCTGTCGTTCCTCCATTGAGGGTGTTTGGCTCCTTTGTCAAAGATAAGGTGACTTAGTGTATCCAGGGTTGTTTCTGGATCTTCTAATCTATTCCACTGGTCCTCTGGTCTTTTACTTTGCCAGTACCATGCAGTTTTTAACACAGTGGTTTTATAGTAGAGTTTTAAATTGGGGATTGTAATACCCCCTGCCATTTCATGGTTGCTTAGAATTGCTTTTGCTATTCTAGGTTTCTTGTGGTTCCAGATGAATTTTTGTATTATTTTTCTCTAGCTCTGTGAAGTATAGCACTGGAATTTCAATTGGAATTGCATTGAATCTGTATAGTAGTTGTGGAAGTATAGCCATTTTGACGATGTTGGTTCTCCCTACCCAGGAACAAGGGATGTCTTTCCACTTTCTGATCTCCTTTTCTATCTTGTTTTTCAGAGTCCTATAGTTTTCAGAGTAGAGGTCTTTCACTTCCTTTGTTAGGTTGATTCCTAGATATTTCATTTTTCTGGGTGCTATTGTGAAAGGGATTGACTCCCCAATTTCTCTTTCAGTGAGTCTGTTGCTTGTGTAGACAAAGGCTGTTGATTTTTGAGCATTGACCTTGTATCCAGCAACACTACTAAATTTGGTAATTATGTCTAGAAGTCTTTTGGTTGAGTTTTTAGGATCCTCCAGATAGAGTATCATATCATTGGCAAATAATGACAGTTTAACTTCTTCCTTTCCTATCTTTATTCCTTTTATATCTTTGTCCTGCCTGATTGCTATGAACAATTCTTTTTTTTCCTGATATTTGTTGGTACATTTTATATACAGCTCACAATCACAGAAAACATTGGGGAATTTGTACCAGTATATGACACAAGTTAATTCTCATTTTTACCCACATCCCTACCCAACCACAACCCCCCACCCCTTATATACATGCTCTTTCATTTTCTTTCTGAATCATTCTTTCCCCTCATTACGTTCCCTCACAAAATTCCCTTTGGAAACTTCCTTATAAAAACTATCATACATTCTAGAACTCATTTACACCCTCATAGAATAATTCTTTTTTTTTTTTTTTTTGAGACAGGGTCTCGCTTTGTAGTTCAGGCTGGCCCTGAGCTCACTATGTAGCCCAGGCAAGCCTCGAACTCAGCAATCCTCCTGTCTCTGCCTCCTGAGTGCTGGGATTACAGGCGTGAGCCACCACGCCCAGCCATAGAACAATTCTTGCCTAGCATGCATGAGGCCTTGAGTTCAATCCCCAAAACCACAGGGATAAAAATAAATAAATGTGAGAAGCAACTTTCAAATAAAAACATGGTATTATCAAAGTTGGACTTTTTCATTTATGAGAAGAGGAAGACTGGACTCTATGGTTATAAATCTAATTATCTGAGTAAAAACCTTGTCTGTCTGTCTGTCTATCTCTATCTATCTATCTATCTATCTATCTATCTATCTATCTATCTATCTAATTTATGGGGCTGGTAAGGAGATAGAGAAAGTGGAGCCTAGCCTGACTCACCTATGTGCACAAACATGACTTTTCCCCCTCCACAAGGGGAAGAAGACAGAACTTCCTACCTCCCAACCAGTGCAATGAACATCCCAGAGAAGGATCACACTACAGGGCTTGTATGACTCTGAGAGCCACAGGTAAATTGATGTTTGGAATGAAAAGAAAAGATTGGTGAGGTAGTTCACTTTGCCCAAAGACTATGATTAAACATGCACCTTTCAGGTTACTCACCTATCGACCTCCTCCTTACTCATGGCAGCAAATGTGAAACACTCGGTTACTCCATTGATGGCAAGCAGGAGGACATAGAGACAATAGGAACGCAGCAAAACAGGACCTATGAGGAAACAATCCACCAGGTCTCCAGAGACCAAACAAAAGGTCCGTATGTTCTCTGGGCTTGGCTGAGGGCTCGGAGAACATCAGAACCTGCTGGTATCATTAAGCAGATTGTGTGCCCACTAGAAGACTCCCAGGACTCCATAAATGACTAAAACCAAAAGGACAGGTATGAATAAATGTTCCAATCACTTGCTGAACAACTAAAAGATTATCTGACCAGCAAGCATATCTGCTCACTTAAACCGGCATGGAGAGGTCTACTGATCATAGTACTCAGAGATACTAGCTTTGTATATTAAGGAAATCTCAGTTGAGCAGGCCCTAAAGAAAAGATCTTCATGAAAAACCTAAGGTCCAGGACCGGCAGGAAATGACTGAGAGAGAATAGTAATAATCTGCAACAAGAACCAGGGCCCATAATAGTAGTTTCTTCTAAAACAAAGTGCTGGGCTTCTAGATATAAGTAACTAATAAGCTTTGGAAAGCTCTGCTGACCAGAGACCCAGCTGTCTTGAAGTTGCAGCCAGGGAGGAGATAAGGGCACTGGGGTGGGATGTCAGGTTTTTCTGTGATGTGCAAAATGGGCACTAACATAGATAGAGCATTCCATGATAATCCAAAGGGCTGAACAGCCCTACAAGATCCTTCTCAGGGGAACTGAGAAATGTCATAGACACATGTAATGGTTATATCTAGTTGCTCCCCCAAAGCCTCAAGTGCTCATAGCTGCAGCTTTTCAGAAGTGGCTGGATCACCGGGCATGGTGGCTCATGCCTGTAATGCCAGCACTAGGGAGACAGAGACAGGAGGATTGCTGAGTTCGAGGCTTGCATGGGCTACATAGTGCACTCAGGGCCAGCCTGAACTATAAAGCAAGACCTTGTCTCAAAAAAAAAGAAGTGGCTGGATTGAGGATGTATGATCTTTGATTAAGAGTGCAATAAATGAATTAATCCACTGATTGGTTTGCACGGTTCTGGGCATAAATGTTGGGAAGGTCCACCTGGATGTGGGGTATCACGTAGGACCATCCAACAGGCTTGTAACCTGGATGGAATAAAAGGGAAGGCAGAAGGAAGGCGGCTACTTTCTGCCTGCCCTACCATAAACTGTTTCTCCTCTTCCTTGGCACTCCGTTACCATGGCACTTTACATTGGACACAGCCAATTATGGAATGGCACCTCTACAAACTCTGAGCTAAAATCAACTTCTTTAACATGTGGTTGTCAGGTATTTTGTCCCAGTAACATAAATGTAACTAAAACAGATTTGGCATTGAGAAAAATCACTAAGACAACATGTATCAATTCCCCACAATGAATGTAATCATTATGTACTACAAATGTGCACCAATTTAAAAAATAAAATGTGTTTTTCTCAGCACCATATCCATCCCCCCCATACCAGGGACTGAACTCAGGACCTTGTGCTTGCCACGCAGGTGTGGTGCCACTGAGCTATATCCTTAGCCCAATGTCATATATCTTCTAAAAAATGAATAAAATCTACACATGGAATTGGTAGCATCCAGGGAAAGAAAAAATGCAAAATATAATTTGAAGATTTTATAGAATTTCAAACAGTGAGCCAAGCATAGTGACTCATGCCTGTAATCTCAGCACTTGGGAACAGAGGCAGGAGGATTGCTATAAGTTTGAGGCTTGCCTGGGCCACGTAGTGAGCTCAGGGCCAGCCTGAACTACAAAGCAAGACCTGCCTCAAAAAAAAAAAGAAAAAAAGAATTTCAAACAGTGAGTGCTCTCCAGAAGCAGTACAATAAGGCAGGAAGACTGTGGTTCAAGTTCAGCCTAGACAATTTTGCAACTTGGCAAGACTGTGTCTCAAAATAAAAAAATGTCTAGGCTTATAGTTCAGTGTAAAGGCACTGGGTTCAATCCCTACTACCACAATACATTATTATTATTTTAAAAACAGCAATGAGATAAGCTAACAAAGAAAGAAGCATATTCTTCCATCTCACTAATGGGCAAGAGAAAACCAAGGCCCTGAGCAGAACAGGTACTGATGGCTAGAGGCTGATTTTTATGCTATTTTCCACTGCAAAAATTGTTTACAAAAAACTTCTTTGTCAAAGTGTATAAAAATAAAGGATAGTTCCAGTCTATTTCTTTTTAAATCTGCAGAGCAGAGAACAGTTGCTTTGCCAATGGAACTGATCCTCATCCTTTAAGAGGACATATCAAAAAATAAACAAATAATTTCTAATAAAACAAACATTCAATCGATAATCCAGAAGTTCCACTCAAGTTATATATGCAACAGAATTGAGTATACATCTTCACAAAAACACTTATGTAAAAACATTTGTTCCGGGCATGCTTGTAATCCTAGCATCCAGAAGCCTGAGGCAGGAGGATTCAGTGCAAGTTTGAGGGCAGCCTGGACTACACAGTAAGCCCTGTTTCAATTAAAAAAAAAAAAAACTGTAGTGGTTTTAGGCATCATAGTGAAATTGGCCAACAAAAGAAGAAAGGCTATGGGCCAGAGGGTTAGCTCAGTGGTTCGGGCGCCTGCCTCACAAGCGCAAGGTCCTGAGTTTGATCCCCAGTAACCACATATAATGCTGAGCATGGAGACTCACGCCCACCAGCAATCAATACCGAATACCACAGTGCTGGGCGCGGTGGCTCATGCCTGTAATCCCAGCACTCGGGAAGCAGAGGCAGGAGGATTGCTGAGTTCAAAGCTTGCCTGGGCTCCATAGTGAGCTCAGAGCCAGCCTCAACTACAAAGCGAGACCCTGTCTCAAAAAAAAAAAAAAAAAGAAGAAAGGATAAACTATCAGAAATCAATGCAAGAAGTATTTCTTATTAAGAAAAGAGAAAAACTACTGATGAATATAAGAATGAATATCAAAAACTTTCCATTGAAGGAAAAAGCCCAAAATCAATACATACATGTATATGATTTCATTTATCTGCTTTTTTAAAAAGTATCCTAGAACTGGGTATGTACTCAAGTGTAGAGAGCTTGTACTAGGCTCCAGGTTTGATCCCTAAAACAAAATAAAGAAAGGGAACAAGAAGGAAAGAATGGAGGTAGGGAGGGAGAGAAACTAATCTATTATAGAATTGGAACAGTGATAGCCTGAGGTAGAGGGCAGGGGACTGGAAAGGATCCTAGAGAACTTTCTAGGGTCATGGAAATGTTTTGCAACCACCTCTGGATGGTAGCTACATGAGTATACATTACTATCAAAATTTATCAAACTATACTTGTAGAAAGCAACATTTTACTTCAGGTAAATTATACCTCAATACAGAACAAATCATAGAATGAAAAGGAGAGACTGAAGTTACAGAGTCTAATAATTTGGGACACATTCAGGCTTTATGAGAAGTGAATTATATGAAGATTCCTGTACTGAGGGAACTCTACAGTTTTCTAGAATTCACAAGATTACAAAAGGAACATTAACAGAGCAGCCTGATGCCCAAAAAATGCTATCTTCCATGGCCTTCTCTCCATTCCACATTTTAGGCGCCAGGGATATAGGTCGGGGGCACTGTGCTTACCTCCAAGCATGAAGTCCTGCATTTGATCTCCAGAACAACACCAAAAAAAAAAAAAAGGAAACAAACTCTTTATGGAGATATTCTAGTAAAATGAGATCATTAGCTAAGGACACCTAGTCCAGTGACTGGTGTCCTTATAAAGAGGGAAATATAACACAGAGAGAAATGCGCCAAAGGGAGATAGTGAAAACACTCATGAAGAATATGACATGTGGAGAGACACAGGTATAAGCTGAGGCATGCCAAACGCTGCTGGTAAACACCAAAAACAGAGGAGGAGAGGAAGAAGCCTCCTCTAAAAGCATCAGAGAGAGTGTAGCCCTGCTGACACCTTGATTCAGGGCTTTTAGCCTTCAAAACTGAGAGACAATACATTTTTGATGTTTAAAGGCACCCAGAGAGGCCAGAGTGGCTTAGTAGAGCACTTGCTTTGCAAGCCTGAGGCCTGAGCTCTATTCCCTGCAACCCTAAAAAGAGAATAACACCATTTAGCCTGCATTGCTTTGTCATGGCAATCCTATAGTAGGAAAGTAATATAAAGGAATGGTAAAGAAAAAAGATTTTTAAAAGGAAAAAAAAGGAGCAATAGAGAAGCGGCTAAAAGATAAATTTTGCAGCTCAGTGAGTATTCAGTTTTTGTTTGTTTGTTTTGTTTTGTTTTTTGAGATACTAGTCCGGGATGGCCTTTTTATTTCTCTTAAAAATGAAAAGGTTGAGCCAAGCATAGAGGCACACGCTTGTATACCCAGTATTTGGGAGGCTGACGCAGGAAGACTGTCCTGAGCCTGAGGCCATGTGGGCTACAATAGCAAATTAAAGAATAACCTGAACTATCTAGCAAGACCCTGTCTCAAAAAGCGAATAGAAAAGATAAGCGTGAGCAAGAGTTCTCAGAAAAGCCTCCAGAGTATCTACAAAGCCTCTAATTACATACAATGTGAACTTCAAATAATGCAGAACAAAACCACACCTCCATACAAAGGCCTCTCTATCCTCTAGCCAAGTCCAACATTTGGAGATAACCAGTTCTGTTCACTGGTCACCCTCCTTCAAAGGTGAAAACACAAATGCATAACTTAGGGCCATTGCAGGCAACAGTGCAAGTTGCACTTTCCACACTAGAGTGATGGGGCTGGAGCTTAGAGAATAACTGAGTGGCAGTGTTTGCTTAGCACCTGTGAGGCCCTGGGGAATCATACCCAGCATTTACATAAGTAAATAAAGTGATGGGCTAACTATGGACAGTTGCTACTCTTTTCTGTTCAATCCAGAAGGTCTTTCCAAAAATCTAGATTTATAAATTTTTTAAATGATTGAAAAAGATGTTGGGGTGGGCTACAGAGGGCAGCAGTGTTGTATGGCAAAGAAAAAAGTATTTTTGACACAGTAAAGGTATTTGAATGCACAGCATAATCTGGTAAGACGGCAGTGGGCAAGAGAGGCAGGGTGGTAAAAAGGGGAGAGCCAGCTGGCACCCTGTGGAGAGGCAATGACCTGTTCAGAAGCCACACGGGTTTACACAGGGGAAGTCTGGTCAAAGTGAACAGCAATGACAGCTTGGACTCAAATGCTAGAAGGCCCTGCTGCAGTGGTCCCGGGGGACCTTGTGCCAGCAAAACAGGACAATGGTTCTGAAGAGCCACACTAAACCACATTTTTTTTTTTATTAGATAGGTCTTGCTAGATAGCCTAGGCTGGACTCAAACTTGCAATAATTCTCCCACCTGAGCCTCTCAAGGGTTAGAGTTACAGATATGTACCACCACACCCACCTCACACATGCCTTTTAGACTACGAAACCAGAGTTGTCCTCAAGGCTCCGCTTTCTCTGAAGATGTTTGGAGAGCACTTTTTTTTTTGAGACAGGGTCTTGCTTTGCACTTCAGGCTGGCTCTGAGCTCACTATGTAGCCAGGCAAGCCTCAAACTCAGCAATCCTCCTGCCTCTGTCTCCCAAGTGCTGGGATTATAGGCGTGAGCCACCACGCCCGGCACTGTGGGATGTGGTATTGATTGCTGGTGGGCATGAATCACCACACCCAATATCATATCACTGTATGTGGTTACTGGGATCGAACCAGAGACCTTGTGCTTGCTAGGCAGGCAGCGGAACCACTGAGCTAAATCTCTGGCCCTGGAGAGCACTTTTTGAATCTAAAATTATTAATGATTCAGAGCAATTACCTTAGACTTTAACCAAACTGTTATTTGAATTAATAGATCTATTAGCCACATTCAGAGTACACCAGCACTTGCTCAAATAAAAGGACAACACATGACAGCAGTTTGGATCTCTGTGGTTAATTACTCTATCAGGAGAACATGATGGGACATTCCTTCTTGGCAATATCCTCTGACTGTGCTACAGTAAAGGGTGTTGCTTGGTAACTGCTTTCTGAAGGGGCAGAGCTGCTGTGGAACTACTGAGTACCCAATCTCTCTGCATACACGTTTACTAATGGCACAAGCCCCAGGGAGTTGCAAACCACTTCACTGGCTTCACAGCAGGTTTTTCTCAAGTTAATGACCATTGCCACAGTGTAGAAATTTAGCTCTTTTTTTTGCCTAACACCCAAGTATGAGCACCATATAGTGGTAATTAAAACATGCCAGTGAACTTCTGAAAGGGGATTGGACAAAGCCCTTTATATTGAAATGGGTGGCAGGAGTCTCCCAGGTGTTTGTCTAGTGATCTGAGGAATTAAATCTTAACTAAATCCAAGTCAAAAATCTGCAAATGGGCTGCCAGCAATAGCCCAGTACACTCTGAAACTGGTGAAATCCTTAGGGACTAACAAGTGCTGTGAGACTCTTGGTGGCCTGGGAACCACACATTTCAGTGTTAGACACACTCAATATTTTTCTCCTTTGAAAAGCAAGAGTCAGTGAATTAAATATACCATTTTATTCGCCAAGATCAATTTTATTCTTTACAAATGGCTCTAGGTTATCCTTCAGGGGCTTTTATGCACCCAGTCACAAGATTTATGTGGCATTTACTATCTTCAGATGTGTTTAGTACCAGCAGAGATCCATTAGAGCCTGCTGTCTGCCTTCTTACCTCATCCAGAGGAAGCATGGCTAAGTGTTTGGCAAAACACACCTTAAGTCTGAGAGGAAAGGCCACAGGAGGAAGATTTAACTATTCTAGGTGAGGCTGGGGAACTATCCTAGTCCAAGGTCCAGAGAGGCAGACCAGTCCCAAACCCCAGTTATTCCACACGTCTTTCTACAGGGACGCACAGGTCAATGGTATGTGCACAAGACCTTGAATTTCATGAGACTCTGTTTCTGTTCATAAATTAGAACCAGTCTGACAAAATTCTAGTGCATACCTGATCCCGAGCTAAGCATGGTCCCTCCATAAATATCCAGAGCCAGCTGAGAATAGGCAAAACCAAAAACAGTGATGGTCAGGCCGGCCAGCAGGGCCAGCTTGAGCAGGGACTCCAACACCGCAGCGGCAACAGCAATATCCTCCTGGCACCAGAGAAAGGGAAGGAGGAAAGGTAAATCATGAGCTGAAGAACACTCACATCTTGTCTTCTCCCTGCACTGTTTCACAGCTCACCCAACTGAGTCAGGGCTCAGTGCTTTTCTTCAGCCCAAGTTTGTTTTTTTGACAGATGAAAGAAACAAGGTTAACTGCGTCTCTGAAATGTCAAGGGAGAAGTTTAGTTTTCAACTCACTTAGCATGAATTGTTTCAATTATTGCTTAGGAAACACTCACTTTTCCCAAGGATATTTATTCTGAAAGAGGCAGCAAGTTTTCATCTACACTAGCTAGCTCTGTGCTTCTCCTCACATATGTCTCAAAATTCTGATGTTACTTTCACTGCACACTTAGGGAAATATTCCTAAATCAGACTGGGAACCAGATTAGCTCACTTTTCCTTTTTCGGTTTTTTTTTGAGACAGGGTCTCACTTTTTAGGTCAGCCTGGCCCCACACTCACTATGTAGCCCAGGTCAGCTTGAACTCCTGCCAACCTTCCTGCCTCTGCTTCCTCAGTGCTGGGATTACAGGTATGAGCCACCACCCCTGGCTCATTTTGAAATACTGTTCATAAACTATGTTTTGCAAAATACCTTCTAAGACATGTAAGAAATAAACCTAATTTGCTTTTAATTCTGAGGTGTTAGACATTTTTATTTTCAAAAAAGTAAAAATTTCAATAGGTAACTACTCATGGGCTAAAATCTCTTTGACACTGACCAACCACAGCACAGATTCTCAGGGTCAGAACATAGCACCAAGCATGGCACAATCTGTGAAAAGCTTAAACAACTGCTGTGGTAGGTGAAGTCTGGTAACCATATTCTTTCTTCCACGTACCCTAAATTGGCATCGTTTGGTTGGGGATCTGAGGATAGGAGAAGCTACCTTGTTCTTATACCTATGACAAAGGCAATGAGAGGGTGTCTGTCCTGTGGAGAGGGCTGGGTCAAGAGAAGGTCACCAGAGAACAAGGGCATGAGACAAAAAGGACAGCAGGTGGGGGGGGCAGGAAGGAGAAATGAGCTCTGGGTCTTGCCATTAGTCAGAATGCGACAGAAGAAGGAAATCTAAAAGAAAAACAAAAGAGAAACAAACTTCCTCATTTGTTTGTTATGTAACCAGCTGAGGGTTCATTTGAGAGAAGATGACATGAGAACCAAGACTACCTGCTTCTGAAGTATGGCATCCTTTTCCCTCTCCAGCACCTTAGCAAAGAACAAATAAAAACTTTCCTCTATTGGCTGGAAAATTAATCTGGCCACAAGGGATCCAAGATTATTGACTATATCATATACACCTACAAAACAAAAAGAAAAAACACAACAATCATATTAATTTTTCTATTTTAATTTTCATAGTACTGTCAAAATTTCTCTTATAGGGGCCGGAGGGTTAGCTCAGTGGTTCCAGCACCTGCCTTGCAAGTGCAAGGTCCTGAGTTCGATCCCCAGTAACCACATACAATGCTGGGCATGGAGACTCACGCCCACCAGCAATCAACACCACATACCACAGTGCTGGGCGTGGTGGCTCACGCCTGTAATCCCAGCACTTGGGAGGCAGAGACAGGAGGATTGCTGAGTTCAAGGCTTGCCTGGGCTACATAGTGAGCTCAGAGCCAGCCTGAACTACAAAGCAAGACCCTGTCAAGAAAAAAAAAAATTCTATTTACTATGTTCATTCTTTTTTTAAAATATCTTGAGATAACTGAGGACTCACACATAACCAAAGAAATAAGATTCCATGTATCCTTTATCTAACTTTCTCAATTAATAACATCTTGCAAAAACCACAGCACAATTTCACAACCAGGATACTGACATTGATATAGTCAAGATACAAAATGACTCTATTACTATTAGTTTTTAAAATAAAGGTCATTAATATAAAGTTGATTTTGTTCTATTTTTATTTCCATTACTGTGATTGTATATTAAAAAATAAATATAAAAAATTGAAAAACCCATTTATCCACCCAAATACAGAGCAGATCTTTGCAACAATGCCAGTGAGCACCCTGTTATTCTCTCTTAGCACCCCTCTAATCCTGAAAATGACCTCTGCAGGAAGCAGAGGAAAGGCAGGGAATTTCCACCAAAATATTATCTCTCAAGTCATATAAGATGTGACTGTCTACATATACATTTACAAAGATCTACAATTTATGATCTTTAGAATTCATTTTTGTACAATCTGCATTTCATATAGTTTTCAGATTCATCTTTCACTAAATGTACCAAACTACACAGAAAAATATTAAGAAACATCTATTTGGTAAAATGGAAATAAATCTTGTGTATAGAGGTGCAGGGATTAAACAGAGGGCAGGGGAATGGGGAGAAAATAAGAATCAAGATATATCATGTACAGGTAAAATTCCCAATAATGAATGTAATCATAATGTATTACTAAAAATACCAATAAACTTGATTTCTTCTTTTTCTTCTTCCTCTTCTCTTTTTTTTTTTTTTTTTATGGTACTAGGGATCAAAGTTGGGCCCTTGTGCTTGCAAGGCAGGTGCACAACCACTTGGCCAAATCCCCAGCCCAATAAATCTGATTAATTTTTTTAAAAAAGAAACCATCAAACCCATTAATGAAAGAAGGTTGTTTCCACCAATGTTCTTTCAGTGTAATACAATCCAAAATGAAAATAAATAATTTTCAAAGAGACTTCTTTCAATGAGAAAAAAAGAAACATCTATTAATAGTATTCACCTTTAATTAAAACATTACATAGGCCAGGGATATAGCTCAGTGGTGCTGTGCCCCTGTCTGGCAAGCTCAAGGTCCTGAGTTTGATCCCTGGTACTGCAGAAATATAGAATTAAACTTAAAAATCGCAGAATTTTATCTTACCCTGGTCGCCAAAATTTAATATGTTAAAAAATGTCATCACATATCGCTCACCTATAATAAATGGAAAAGCAAAATAATTAGCTTTTACATGCAGACTAATTTATTTCCTTTTTTATTATCATATATAAACTTCCTGTTGACAAATATTCACAAAGAAGAAAAATCAGATAAAGACATATTTCTTGTTCTAATGCTGATTTCAAATTTAGTAATAATAATAATGTGGTAAGTCTAAGGGCTTTATTAATAGCAAATCTCCAGGTCAGTTAAATTAAGTGCCAACAATTAATAACATCAGTCTAATCATTAACAAATATTGGGAGATTCCTAAAATATCAGTAATGAAAATGACTGTCCCAAGTTTTAAGGAGTTCAGAAAACCAGAGGGAAAGGAAATAGCCATAATCATGGGCACAAGCCCACCTAAATTTCCTCTAGGGTGGACAGTGCTCTGGAGACCCAGTTTATCACTGAAGTCTAAGATGGTCTAATGTCTTCAAGGTGAAGACAGCAGCAGCCTGAGAGCTCCTGCGATCCTCAAACCCCACCTTACCCCTGGCTTTCATGATTTCCTGTTCGAGTGAAAAGCACTGATCACTATAGAGATAGAATACTAAATACAGTAGACCCTTCATTTACGAACTCAATTTGTTTGCAAGAGATGATTGTAACTCAGATTGGTCAACTGAAGACTCTACACAGCCTCCAAGTCTCTCTTCTGTATACAGACAGATCTCAGTATTCTTTGAGGGATATTAGCTCGTGATTCTTAACCCCACACAGGAAAGAATGTTGTAATGTTCCTACCGTAAATCTGTATCTGAGACCATCTAGAAGCACAAGTGGTCAGCACCTGGATTGTAACTCAAGACTGTGTTGCTAAGTTAAAACTAAAATTCCAGTTATAACCCAAGCTATTTGTCTGTCCAGCCAGTTGTAACTCAAGGGTCCACTGTACAGCCCACAGCCTCATGGTCAAATCCTCACCTCCTACCAAAAGGAAAACATCAAGAGACTAAGTTTCCATCTTCTCTTAAGTCGCTTCCCTCTCTGATCTTGCCTCCTGTAAGTGTGTGTGGCAGGGACCTGTGCTAGGCTTCCCAGGCCTGTATCTCTCTATCTCTGATCCACCCTCATGGCCAACAGCTCCAGCTTTTGTAAATATAATTGGTCCTCCATATCTGGCGGTCCTGTCTGCAAGGAGTCAACCAACTGCAGATCAAAAATATGTTTTAGGAGGGCCGAAGGGTTACCTCAGTGGTTCCGGCGCCTGCCTCGCAAGCGCAAGGTCCTGAGTTCAATCCCCGGTAACCACATATAATGCTAGGCATGGAGACACGCCCACCAACAATCAACACCGCATACCACAATGCCGGACGTGGTGGCTCACGCCTGTAATCCCAGCACTCGGGAGGCAGAGACAGGAGGACTGCTGAGTTTGCGGCGGCTTGCCTGGGCACCATAGTGAGCTCAGGGCCAGCCTGAACTACAAAGCGAGACCCTGTCTCCAAAAAAAAAAAAAATGTTTTAGGAAAACAAAAAATTTAAAAAGAATTTTTTTAGGGCCAGAAATTTAGCTCAGTGGTTCCAGTGCCTGCCCAGCAAGTACAAGGTCCCTGATTCAATAACCACATACAATACTGGGCATGGTGAGTCATGCCCACCAGCAATCAGTACCACATACCATAATGCTGGGCATGGTGGCTAACACCTGCAATCCCAGCACTTGAGAGGCAGATGCAGGAGGATTGCTGAGTTTGAGGCTTGCCTGGGCTACATAGTGAGCTCAGGGCCAGCCTGAACTACAACGTGAGACCCTGTCTCAAAACAAAAATTAATTAAATTTAAATTAAAATTAAAAAATAAAAAACTAAGAAAGGTCTGGGGACATAGCTCAGAGTGAAGGCCCTGGGTTCAGTCTCCAGTACCATCAAGCAAATTCCATCTGAACTAACCATGTACATTTTTTCCTTATTATTCCCTTTAGTATATAGTACAACAATACTATACTAAACAAAACAGTATATCGATTTATACTACACTTACATTATATTAGGTATTATAAGTAATCTAGATTTAAAGTGTACAAAAGGATGTACCTAGCTTACATGTAAACCCTACACCATTCTACACAAGGACTGGAGTATCCTTGGATACTAGGATCCAAGCTGGGGTGGAAGGTGGTCAGTCTAAGAACAAGTCCTAGAGCACATGGAGGGACAACTGTAAACTGCAAGTCAACCCTTGCTTTCACACTGTTTAGAAGTTCATTAGTGGTTTCAAAAGGTCCATGGTCTTTTGTTTTGCATCTTAAAGCTTTTATAAACTGATCCCAAGCTATGTTGCTTTTTTTTTTTTTTTTTGTAATACAGGGGATTGAGTTCAGGGCCTGCATACTGAGCCCTTTTATAGCTTTTATTCTGAGACAAGATCTCACTGAGTCATAAGTTTTTTAGGCTGGGCTCAAATTTGTGATCTTTTTTGTGATCATCTCCCTCAGCTCATAAAAGGAAAGTGAGGCATGCAGGAGTTGCTTCCCTTTGGAGCAATAACCAACAAAAAGTAGACAAGGGAAGAATAACAACAAAATAGTAAGGGTAGGTGTTACTAGGATGCTAGGATTATAAGGAACTCTTCTCTATTTTTTGTAATTTATTATTTTTATAATTAAAACATAATTTTGAAAAAGTTAAGAAATATGTTCAGTAAGATACATAAACAAATGGACATAAAGTTTGTATGTAGAAAGAAACTACAACCTTTAGCTGCTCCTAGCAGCCCCAAATCTCATTCTGGGAACTTATGCTGGGTACAAATAAACCAACACATGAATTTATAAAAACTAGACACACTAGGGCCAGAGATTTAGCTGAGTGGTTCGGGCATTGGCCTAGCAAGTGCAAGGTCCCGAGTTCAATCCCCAGTACCATATACCACAATGCTGGGTGTGGTGGTTCCCCCTGTAATCCCAGCACTCAGGAGGCAGAGGCAAGAGGATCGCTGTGAATTCAAGGCTAACTTGGGCTACATAGTGAGTTCAGGGTCAACCTGAACTACAAAGCAAGACCCTGTCTCAAAAAAACTAAACAAACAACAACAAAAACAAAACTAGACACATTCTCAACTCTTTGTTGATCTTCTCATCAGGAGCTTTGTTATTGTCAAAGTAATCTGACAGTCATGAATGTGACCAAACTACTGCACTAGACAGTCTTGTTACTTAAGACAATAAAATAATGAGGACCATAGATGAAGCTCACCAGTGCTGTGCCTGCCCAACAGGCACAAAGTCCCGAGTTCAGTCCTTAGTACCAGAAAAAAATAAATAAAATGATATCTGGCATGGTGGTGTACGTATGTAACCTCAGTGCTCTGAGGGGTGATGTAGGAGCATTGATTCCAAGCTCAGACCTAATGTAGGCAATTTAGTGACTTAGTAAGACTACCTTAATGAAAAAAAATTTTGGCCCTGGTATTTAGCTCAAGTGGTACAAGTGGTACTGCATCTACCTTGGAAGCACAAGGGCCAGCGTTCAATCCCTGGTTCCACAAAAAAAAAAAAAAAAAAAGACAAAAAAGTTTTAAAAAGGAAAAATAAAGGACTAGGAATGTAGCTCAGTGTGAAGGCCATAGGTTCAATTTTCAATACTACTAAATAAATAAATAAGCCATGGCTCTTTTTTTTTTTTTTTTTAAGAAAAACCTAGTTCTGGCGCCTGCCTAGTAAGCGCAGGTAACCACATACAACAGTACTGGGCATGGTGATTCACGCCCACCAGCAATTACTATCACATACCACAGTGCCGGGCGTGGTGGCACACACCTGTAATCCCAGAATTTGGGAAGCAGAGGCAGGAGGATTGCAGAGTTCAAGGTTTGCCTGGGCTACATAGTGAGCTCAGAGCCAACCTGAACTACAAAGCGAGACCCTGTCTCAAAAAACAAAAAAAACAAACAAAAAAATAAATCATTTATACTCAAATAGTCATACCTGCAGGACATACTTTTAAGTGAAATAAATAGGTCACAGATGTGCAAATATATATTTTCTCTGATATGAGAAACTGAAGCTATAAATGTGTTCTAGAATGCATGATTGATATTATGAAATTGTAAATATTCAAAGGGTATTGGGGTTTAGGGGTAAATAATGAAGAAAGAAAAAAATTGATGGTTAAAAAAAGGAAACAGGGGCCGGAGGGTTAGCTCAGAGGTTCCGGCGCCTGCCTCGCAAGTGCAAGGTCCTGAGTTCGATCCCCGGTAACCACATATAATGCTGGGCGTGGAGACACGCCCACCACCAATCAACACCGCATACCACAATGCCAGACGTGGTGGCTCACGCCTGTCATCCCAGCACTCGGGAGGCAGAGACAGGAGGACTGCTGAGTTCGCGGCGGCTTGCCTGGGCACCATAGTGAGCTCAGGGCCAGCCTGAACTACAAAGCGAGACCCTGTCTCCAAAAGCAAAAAAAAAAAAAAAGGAAACAATGCTTGTGTATATAGGGGTAGAGGGAGGTAGGGTGGGTAGGGAAGGGGGAAAAAATGAGAATTAAGTTGTGTCATATACTGATACAAATTCTCAAGGTAGAGTATAATTGTGATGTATATATATATAATGTACCAATAAAATGTCAAAAAATAAATATGATTTGGAAAGAAAAAGAAATAGCAGGTATATAAGGGGTGGGTGGTTGTGGGTGGGTAGGGATATGGGTAAAAATGAAAAATGAACTTGTGTCATATACTGGTACAAATTCCCCAATACTGAGTGTGATTGTGAGCTGTATAGAAAATGTACCAATAAATAATTCAATTTAAAAAAGAAAAACCCAGTTCTTCAAAAAAGTTGTAAAAAAGAAAATTTAGGATAGGATAAGGTTATTGTCAGTTTATTTTCTAAATTTTCTATAATTTGATAGTATTTTCATAATAAATTTCTTAAAATGATATAGCATGAGTTTTACAGTTAAAATTTACTATGTTTGAGCATGAAGTTCCCCCAAAAACCCATGTGTTACAGGGTTGGTCCCAGCCCATGGTCCCATTGGAGGCAGTGGGGCCTTTAAATGGTGGAGACAACAGAACAAAAGTCAGGCCCTTGGGGACAATTCCCTGAAGAAGACAGTGAAACTCTAACCTCTTCCCATCTCTCTGTTTCCCAGCCACCATGACTCCCGGTACTGCCAGTTTCAAAGCAACAGAGCCAATGACAATGGACTGAAGTCTTTGAAACCATAAGCCAAATAAACTTTTCATCCTTTCAAATTAATCCTTGCTGATACTTTGTCACATTACCAGAAAGCTGATTAACACAATCTTGGATTCTAATTAAACTGTTCCTCACTAGAACAGGTCCCTAAACAAGTTCTATAAGCTCACAAACTTTCAGTTTCCTCATCTATAATAAAGGTTAAAAATACCTTTTATAGGGCCGGAGGGTTAGCTCAGTGGTTCCGGCGCCTGCCTCGCAAGCGTAAGGACCTGAGTTCGATCCCCGGTTACCACATATAATGCTGGGCGTGGTGGCTCACACCTGTAATCCCAGCACTCGGGAGGCAGAGATGGGAGGATTGCTGAGGTCGCGGCGGCTTGCCTGGGCACCATAGTGAGCTCAGAGCCAGCCTGAACTACAAAGCAAGACCCTGTCTCCAAAAAGCAAAAAAAAAAAAAAAAAATACCTTTTATAGGATGTGGAAAGATTTAAATTCAACAATTTAAACCATAAAAACAAAATAAATATTGGTTTCCCTCCCTATCTAAAAATAAAAACAAATAAAAAATTGCACTCCTATGCCGGACATGATGGCTCACACCTGTCATCCCAGCACTCGGGAGGCAGAGATAGGAGGATTGCTGAGTTCGCGGCAGCTTGCCTGGGCACCATAGTGAGCTCAGGGCCAGCCTGAACTACAAAGCGAGACCCTGTCTCAAAAGCAAAAAAAAAAAAATGCACTCCTTTGCCAATAGTGCTCCAGATGGGTGGATGAATCTAGGTATCAGCAAACCTGTAAAATTCCTTTACTTCTACTGTGATCATCTGACTGACCAGAGTGATCTTTTACTTACCTTCTGTCAAAATTTGTTTCAAGAAAGACTGTTTGAAAAAACTCCAAGTCAATTTAGCCTCTTCCCAATTTACAAAACACTAAAAGAAAAAAAACAAAAAATTCCAGTCATTTCAAAGATAACAATAAAATGTTATCAGATAAACAAATTTATTCTAGTTCCTAAAAACAACTTGGAAAGTTCCAACTGAATGATTTAATGCTCAGCATATAGAAGTCACCCACAGATAGTTGGAAAGAATTTGCACCACTGCTACAGTTGGATCTTCAATGACCCCAAAGGCCATGTGTTGAAGGTTTGGTCCTGAGCAATTGGTATGGGAGGTAGCAGAAGCTTTCAGAGCTAAGGTCTAGTGGGACACACTGCGGGTGTGCTCTTCAAGGAAACTGTGGGATTCTAGCCTCTTCTGCCTTCTCTCTTTTGCCTCTTGGCTATGAGGTAAGCTGTTCTGCTCGGGTGCACAGTTCTGTGATTATGTGCTACCTCACTACAAGCCCAAAACTGAAACCTCCAGGGCTGGGAATATAGCTCAGTGGTTCTGCACCTGCCTGCCAAATGCAAGGTCCTGAGTTCAATCCCAGAACCAAAAAAAGAAGAAAAAAAAAAAGAAAGAAAAGAAAAGAAACAAACAGAAAGAAAAAAAAAAACACGAAAAAACCTAAAAACTGAAACCTCCAACGTTGTAAGCCAAAATAAATCTTTGCTCTTTATAAATTGCTTATTTCAGGTTATTTATTTTCATTTCTGTTGCCATATGTATACAGTACATAATGATTACATACATTGTGAGAAATTGCTACATATATATAACACACCTTAATTTTTTATATATCCTTTTCCTCCCCTTTCCTGGCTTCCTCCATCTCTTGAACTTCCCCCCTTTACAAAATGTCTATTTTCCTGTTTCCTGTTATGGTTTTGAGAGGCACCCATTTTTCTACAGATGATTTAAATTTACCCTTTATAGCACAATAATGTTCCATTGTGTATAAATACCATGTTTTCTTAATCACTAATCTATAGGTACTTGTTACAGTAATGAAAAGTTAACTATCAAAATCACTAAACATAAAGACAAAGTCTGTAAGGGACAAGATTCACATACAGAAACTCCTAAAGAATTGCTTCTGTCTCCTTAGAGACCCAGACAGTACCCTGGCTACATCTAATATATACTGTTTAAAAAAAAAAAGTCTGGGGCCGGTGATTTAGCTCAGTGGTTCCAGTGCCTGCCTTGCAAATGCAAAGTCCTGAGTTCAATCCCTGGGTAACAACATACAACAATGCTGGGCGTGGTGACTCATGCTCACCAGCAATCAGTACCACATACCACAGTGCCAGGCGTGGTGGCTCACGCCTGTCATCCTAGCACTCAGAAGGCAGAGACAGGAGGAAGAATGCTGAACTTGAGGCTTACCTGGTCTACATAATGAGCTCAGAGCCAGCCTGAACTACAAAGCGAGACCCTGTCTCAAAAAAAAAAAAAAAAAAAAAGTCTGAAAGTCTCCCGATGTAGCTTAATGGCAGGGTACTTGTCTAGCACGCATGATATCCTGGGTTTGACTCTCAGCACTATAAAAAAAATTTTTTTTTGAGACATGGTCTGGTTTTGTAGTTCAGGTTGGGATTACAGGTGTGAGCTACCATGCCCAGCACTGTAGTATGTGGTACTGATTGCTGGTGGGCATGAGTCACCACACCTGGTACTGTTGTATGTGGTTACCTAGGATCGAACCAGGAACCTTGTGCTTGCCAGAAAGGCACTGGAACCACTGAGCTAAATCTCTGGCCCTAAAAAACAATTTTTTTTTAAGTATCTGAAACATGCCAAACTACAGAACAAATTCTGTTCCATGTACTCCATACCTTAATGTCCTTTCTCATCAAGTTATGAAGTACACTTGTATATATCAAAAGAAATTCAGCCTTCCCAGGTCAGGCAAATCACTCAGAATTGCTATGACAGAGGAAAGATAAAACAGACCTTTGGATATAACTCTTCTGAATCATCCAAAGGTAATCAAACTGCCTACTTCCTAAAAGCAAAGAGGGTAAAAGGAAGCAAACACTCAGGCAGGGGAAAGGTCCACCTATAAGAGACAAGAGTCCTCAAAACTGGAGAGCTAATCACAAATGGAGGATGGGGCTGGGAATCAACCGGTATTGCCCCTATCGTGGAAGCACAAAGGACCCAGTTTGATTCCCTAGAACCACAAAAGAAGAAGAAGAAGAAAGAAGAAGAAGAAGAAGAAGAAGAAGAAGAAGAAGAAGAAGAAGAAGAAGAAGAAGAAGAAGAAGAAGAAGAAGAAGAAGAAGAAGAAGAAGAAGAAGAAGAAGAAGAAGAAGAAGAAGAAGAAGAAGAAGAAGAAGAAGAAGAAG
>PVIC010022581.1:0-27558 GCA_004025085.1 Thryonomys swinderianus
CCCCCTGTGCAGGTTAGTGTCTTCTACCCATGTGGGCAGCGTCTTCTGTCCCCAACACACACCGAGAGCCTGAGGATTCCCTGCAGGTGGGCAGAAAAGCCATGAGGCTGCCTCGCCAGGTATATGTCGTGTGGGCACAAAGGCAAAGTCTCCTGCCCAGTATTAAGGACTTACAGGTGGAAAGAGTACTGCATTAAGCCCAGCTGCGGGACCATGACACCGGCCTTGGCCCCAGTGAGTGAGAGGAGACAAAGAGAGCCCAGGATGCCACTCATAGCTGGGGGCATGGGTGGTAGTGGGGCTGAGGAACCATGGGGTTGGGCTCATTCCCACAGCCTGCAAGTTGTGGTAACCCATTGTCTGGGGTGTGCACTGAGTGTGACTGCACTGCGGTAACTGTAGTAAGATGCACAGTGTTGCTGTGGTCACAGGCAGGCCCCAACCCTGAGAGGCTCCAGGGAGGAGCCTCAGTGGAAGTTGCACACAGCCAGGCTCAGGAAGAAGCTGCCTTTATTCTTCAATCACACAAGACTAGCCAGAGAGACAGCAGGGAACACTTGGGGAATTTGGCCAGGTCACTGATAATCTTGCAGCCACAGTGGGAAGGCTGTGTGCAGATCCTGCATGTAGTCTTGCTTTAGCAGAAAATAAAAGGAGGGGACATACCGGTTCAATCAAAACACATCTCACCCATCTGAGCAGTGCTCTGTAACAGGTATTGTGAGGGCTGCAAAGGCGACCACAACACAGTCCTGATTCCAGCGGTGGTGGCAGGTTGTGACATCACACTACTGCATCAGGAGCCGTTTGGCTTTTTGTTCCTAGAAGAGGGAGCATAGTGAGGGAGCTGGGCTGAAGGTGCTGTGTCAGCCACGACACACTTGGGAGGCCAATGAGGTAGTCTTCGGCGGGAGCCAATGGTTTTGGGCTTGACTCTGGGTTCTGGGGAATGACCTTGAGCAATTCACACATCTTTTCTGAGAATCTGATTCCTCCTCTGTAAGTTGGAGAATCTTCTTCAGACACTGTCGTTAGGATGCAGCGGTGGTGATGGCCTGTAGGAAACCTGTATGAATATCGATCCTGTATGAATATCAGTTACTAATAACATGAAAAACTTCCTGCTTCCCTCTTCTTACCCCCTTTCTTCCAACATTATCTCCAACACATCCATGTGTTCAGCTCCGTACTTGTTCAGGAACTGTCTCCTGATTCTTCCCTCAGGGGAAGCTCTTGCCCCACTTTGGTATTCCCAACCTCAGTTGAGTGTCTAAGAGCTGAGAACTAGATGAACTACTTTAAGGAATCTCACAGGTGGTTGGGGGAGATTCTAATGATACACAATCAGAGCTGATGATTGATACAACAGATAGGTGTTTTCTTCCTGGTCTGGATGTTAGAAATCCAGAGTCAATGTCCTGGCAGACTGGTTCCTTTGAGGTCCATCTTTTTGGCTTTTGGTTGCTTGTCTTCTTTCAGTGTCTTCAACACAATCTTTCTCTGTGTGAGTGTATAATTATTGCTTCATCTTCCAAGCACATGGGTCTGATTTGAAAACAACCTACCCTCATGGAGTCCTTGTAGCTTCATCATTTCCTTGAAGATCCTGCTTCTGACTATAGTCACACTTTGAGCTCAATTTTGAGGGCCGTGAATTAGCCCATAACAAGGAAATAGTGACAAATAATCGCTTCCTGTAAGTATCCATTTGTAAAGAAGATGCTGAAAGAAAGACCGTTAAGGAAGGTTGTCTACAGGACAGCATTAGCATCTCATGACCAGTTGGATGTGTGAAGGAATTTTTGGCTGGGGAGTTTCTTGGCACCGTTCATATTCCAACTTATAGGCAGCCACCTGCTCTGCCCACAAATGTGTCTGGCTTTGGGCAGAAACACCGATTTTCCTTTTCTTTCTGGATTCCAAAGAAATCAGCCTGTCTCACCTTCCTGCCTCTGAGGAACACTGGTGTTTAAACAATACTCCTTGCATGGCAGCTGCTGTGGCTCTGCCTGGAGGATTTAGCCTCTGGCCCAGCCACCTGCTGTGTGGCTCCTAGTAAGTCAGAGCTCCAACTCCCTAGCATGGTGGGGCCTGGTCTGGCAAGTGCTGCTCCTTCTGAGGGCTGGGAAGGCCATTTCCCCTCCTGTGGGGCTGAGTTGTACAGAAATAAATTACTTGCTGTGTTTTTGTTGGGAAGAGAGAAATGGGCCTCTGGCTTTCTGTAAAAAAGACCAAGCCTCCTGCTGTGGGTAATTTAGACTCGTGGCTAGAATATGAAAAAGGTGTTGGCAGCAAACAGAGTGAAGACCCCAGCAGGGAGCAGAGGTTGTCAGGGGAGGGTGGCTGGAGCTGCACCTGTGCCCCGAGGCAAGTAGATGTCTTCAAATGCTCCCCAGGATGTGCACACTGCCCAAAAAAGGGTAGAATCCTTTCCTCATCTGCTGTACCAAAGGTGTGTGTGTGTGTATGCACACGTGCATGTAGACGTGCCCATGTGTGCCCTCCTGTGGAGGTGTGCACTGATGCTTTAACAATAAGAATTTATATTCAGAGACTCCTGGAGTTTTAGAAACAGAAATATGTTATAGATGTTCAGCACTTTTATCTTGCTAATTGGACAGGAATGCCCGTTCACATCAAAACACACTCCATGCAGCTCATCTTGTGCGTTGAGAGAAGCAGATGAAGTAGTTTGTTCCATCACTCCCCACACTGGCTCAGACACACACAGGCCCTCATCTCAAGGTCGCTTTTCCTGTGGTTCTTCCACAGCTCTTGGGCTCTAACCCCGGGGCAGTCTACTTCTTTGTGTGGATGGCCTATCAGCAGCCCGTGCGGTGATGATCTGGCATCCAGAATTTACTATAACCTTTGCCAACTAGGTTTGCCAGGCATGATGGGGGTGGTGGGTGAGGCTTTTCCCTCTGCTTGAAGTGGCGATTGGACCTGTACTTCCAAAGGGCAGAGACGCAGGAAGAGGTGGCTTTAGATAGTCACATGGGGGAGGCCAAGCCTCCCTTAGGACAGGCTTGTTAGTTACTTTCTGGAGACATGGTCACCTAGTTAAAGTGGCCAGCTGTTGGGCACAAAGCTGGTGATATAAGGGCTTTTGGGGGAGCAGAGGACTGCTGCCTTCACCAAAGGGGAATGTGAAGTAAGAACAGGTATGGAAAAGATCCTGGAGGGAAAGTGAGAGTCCATCATCCAAAAGCAAGCCAGTGTCATTTGGCGTGATGGTGAAACACAGGGTGGATTGTGAAGAGGGACTATAAAAGCAGGTGGAACCCCCTGAGGAGGAGATGCTGGCTCAGGGTGGGCACAGTGGCACTTCAGCAGTTAATCCACTTACAGGGAAGTGGGATAGTCAGTTTTCTGTTGCTGGGACAAAATATCTCATGCCCGCATCTTAAAGGAAGAAATGGTTCATTTGGCTCACTGTTTAAGGGGGTTCAGCTCATGGTTAACTGGCACCAAGAAGCACTGTGTGGAAAGGTGTGGAGGAAGCTATTCACTACATTGTATTAAGGAGGCAGAGAGTAAGGGAAGAGCCTGAGAAGAAGGGGCCGGGGACCAGATATGGTCTCCAAGGTCATGCCTCTATGACCCACCCAGATAAACAAAGAGTGTGCTTTACTAATTTCCTAGGCATCTCTCAAGTTGAAAATCAAGATTAACTACCATTCGCCATGTGTGGTGGTGGTGGTGCACACATGTAATCCCAGTGTTCTGGGAAGCTGAAGCAGGAAGATCACAATTTTGAGTCCAACTGAAGTAACTTAGCAAGAACTTGTCTCAAAATGAAAATAAAAAGTAAGCTCTGGGGGATGTAGATCAACGTGGAGTTGGGTTCAATCTCCAGTAATTAAAAAAACAATTCGTCCTCACAATAAGAGAGGTTCACAGGTGATAAGGCAGGTATTGTTTGAGCATCTCTTATCTAAAATGTCTGGTACCAAAAGTGTTTTGATCTTAAGATTGTTGTGAGGATATTTATGTGTACAAAATGAAATGTCTTGAGGATAGGATAGGATCAGAGTATACATATGAAACTTATGTTCATATTCACATTAGACTCATGGACTCAAGGTAATTTTATACAACATCTTTCATGTGCCTGAGTTTTGTCTGTCACCTTTCACATGCAGTCAGGTGTGGAACGTTCCATTATTATGCCATATTGGTGTTCAAAAAGTCTCAGATTTTAGAGCACTTGGGATTTTGGGTTTTCAGATTAAGGATGCTTAGCCTGTATATTAGTTTCTTATTGCACTGTAACAAATTACCATGCAGTGCTTAAATTAGCACCACATTACTGTCTCACAGTCCTGGATGTGGAAGTTCTAAATAAGTGGGTTTTGACCAAGGTGTGGGTAGAGCCGTGCTCAGGTAGAAGGTCTGGGGAGAATGCCTTTGCTTGCTTCTTTTAGCTTCTGCAGCTGCTCTTGTCTTCTGGTCCCTTCCTCCATCTCCAAAGCCAGCAGCATGGCTTCCACTTCCTTCCTATCACAGTCTCCGTAGAGGAAGCCTCTGTAAAAGAATCTGAAAAGAACCTAAGTATATCTGACTCTGCAAAGAGGTAAAGTAATAGTACTCATAAAGCAGCATTAAGAAGTTATGAACCAAAAAACATGAGAATCAGGAAGTTGGCCCTCTGGGTGTCCTGCCCAATGGACTCTGGTCCTCTTGTCTCTAGTTCTTGGCTTCCTTTGACATCTGCCTCTGTCTACAGAAATGACTAAGGAAATCCATATGCACACAGGCTAGGAGTCTTGTGGCTCCCTAATAAGACCCTCCCTTCTCTCTCCTATTTCCCCTTCCAGCATTCCCACCTCCCCACCATGACCAGCCCTGAGGCATATTGTACTTTCTTTCCTACTGACCTCATCCCAAAAAGAAGGCTTAGGTCACAGGATTCCCCTTTCCCTGTCGGCAAGGCAAGCTCTCACTCCATGTACCCTCCCTCCCCTGATTTGATTTGATTTTTTCTCCATAGCACTTACTAGCGTATACTCTATTTAATTTGTTGAAATTTTATTTACATGCATTTCCCATTTCTTTCTTTTACTTAAAAGAGAACAAATGTATTTCATTACTCTGGAGCCCTCAGAACCTAAAAAGGTTTCTGGCACTTTGTAGATGCTTAATCATCTTGAATGAATGAATCACAAACAGATAGAGACTTAATAAGAGTCTATTGGTAGGATCTAGAGAAGTAGAAATCAGTGGAGTTAATAATTAGAAGACTTTTTTGGCTTGCAGAGGGTCAGGAATCTTTACATCTTCTATTGGAAGTGAGCTACATCTCTCGCAAGATTGATAGAAATGAACCCATTCCATCCCTAGATACAAAACAGTAGAACTGCAGTGTCTCAGAGACAGAGGAATCTAAGTGACTGCCCAGGAGAAAAATGAGTTATCATAAAAAAGTAGGCTGGCTGTCCACTCCTACAAGCAATGAAAGGTACCAGAAATCAGGTTTGAGCTAAAGCAACATGTCACAGTGCTGAGGCAAAATTACTGTGAGTCTAGTAGTCTATGCAATTAAGCTCCCATTTGAGAATGAGGAACGTAGCTAAGATGCTTCTGTACATCCACAGGCACAGAGTTCTTGGTTCACAAATCTTCACTGGGAAAACCACTAGTGAATCTATTTAAGAGAGGAGGAAAATAAAGCCGGAATTAGGAGTGCAGCATAGTAAGACAAACAATGGCATCAGAAAAATGTATTGGCAAAATGAATGAACTATTGATCATTAATAGTAAAGACAACTGGGATCTTGTGTTAAATAGCATGCCAAGATAATTTTTGACTGTCTGGGGTGAAGAGCATCAGAAATGGAGCAGGTGTTTGCCCATCTCACCCCCTTCCTTCTTTCAGCATGCTTGTGCTTA
This sequence comes from Thryonomys swinderianus, assembly GCA_004025085.1. Lineage (NCBI taxonomy): Eukaryota > Metazoa > Chordata > Mammalia > Rodentia > Thryonomyidae > Thryonomys > Thryonomys swinderianus. The sequence continues at coordinate 5,893 of PVIC010022581.1, forward strand.
GAGCAGTATTCAGTATTACAATAACATGACTCTTCCAGTGTATACTATTCTTGTGAAAAATACAATTTTTCTAGCAAACCTTTTCCTGGACATCGTTAGTATGAGTTGTTGTTTGTTTATTTGCTTTTCTAAATATTTATAAGGGATCTGGGGTCATAGTCTGTGTGTCGTTGCTTAAATCTCCTCTTAAAGTGTCTACACACATCAGTTATCCTATCCATTTGATCTTAAAAAAGTCCCACCTCTTGCAATGGGATGCCACCCAGCTGTTGTCCTGGGTCCCTACTCATTACCACCTGAGATTCCACTTGCTTTCCTCTCTTTGGGGTCTTTTTTCCTAAGCTCGGTTTCTTCTCTCTCCTTTTATATATCATGACTTTTCTTTGCTTCATTGATTTTATTTTGATTGAAGATACCCTCCAAGGAGATCTTTCTGAGAATGGCTGTGTGGGAGTTTATAACATTGTATTTGAATGACCAGAGTGTTATAATGTCTCAACACTGTATACAGCCAGCTTCTTAATCTCAGCCCAAACTTCCTCTTCTTCACAATAATCACTGTGACTACTTGTCACTTGAGTTTTCCATTATCTTCCACTGTTTAATTTAGCAACCAATAAATACTCATGAAACACCTATCCTATAGGCCCTGCAGACTTGGGATCCAGCAAAGAAAGGCAGGCACTTCTGATTTAGCAGAGGACACATTTAAGTGGAGGAGACAGACAATGAACACATACGAAAGCATAACGTAATGTCATAAGAAAATGCACAATCGAGGGATTCAGAGAATTAGGGCTTGGGGAATGCTACTTTACTCACAGAAGGCCTCTCTGTGGCTGTAACATTTAAGTGGAAGCTGAAAGGAAGACATGAGACCAGGTACAGCCATGTGAGCATGTGGGATTCATGTTTTGCAGGTAGAGAACAGCCACTGTACCCTGGTGTTGAGGTCTAAGCAGCGAGGAGCACATAGTGTGGACAAGGGCAAGGGGTTAGGGTGTCTGTACTCCTATCAAAAATAATGCTTTTTGAGTGGCCAAATTATAAACAGCAGACATTTACAACTCTAGAGGCTGGGAAATTCAAGGTCAGCTTGCTGGAAAGTCTGGGGTCTGTGGAAGCCCCTTTGCTGAGATGTACGCTCTGAGTATCCTCCCATGGTGAACAGGGGGGAACTACAGTATGCAGCAAAGCATAATGTTGAAGTGCTTACACTCAGGCCAAGGCCTGGTAGGCTAAGAAGGGGTAGAAATACAGGTCTCTGGACAAGCGTTTCCAAGGCTGGAGGTATCTGAGGAGATAGAAGGAGCTCTGAAGAGAAGGGCCCAGACAGCTGGCAGAGTGCTGGAGTCTGAAGAGAAGGGATGTCCGGTGGTGGGAAGAGCTGGAGAGCTCTGACGAATAGTCGTGTCTTCTACCCTACTCCAGATTCCTGCTAAACCAGATCACAGTGTAAATTTCTGCCCCAGTGATCCTGAATCCCTAGCAAAGCTCCTAGCACAGTTACCCTGTCAGTGGTGTCTGTTACAAACCAGGGCCTGTCTTTATTCTTTACTTCTTGTAGAGCTCTCTGTATGCAACCTTCCTGGTTGGGGCACGGAGAAGGATACATTATTTGTATCAGGACCCATCTTCTTGGCCATATCTTTTTCAGATTACTTGGCAGGGAAAGAGTTAAGCTCCATCAGTGACTAGAAGATTAACTTTTCTGATCTCATAGGATTTACTGGAGAGCAGTGAAGAAGGAGAAAGGCTCACACTTTTGTGATGATTTTCCCATCAGGAACCAACCAGTTACTGTAGATAAGAGAAGTGAGAGGGCAACCACTTGGTTCAAAGGAATTAAAATGAAAATGCACTTTCAGCTGAGTTTAATGAGGCTGCTACAAGACTGGCCTGAGATCTAGGCAAACTTGACACCTGGGAAGGAATTAGCAGCAGGTGAGATCTATGATGAAGCAGTTCAGTGGAGCCCCCAACAGTGAGGAAGACAGATCACAGGAGATCCGGGGTTGGTGAGCATTGGACAGTAAATAACAAGAGGGGAGGAGGCCACAAAAATGAATCGAGTTGTAGTAGTTGGTGTGTGAAATGCATCAATGCTAAAATTGCCAGGGGGGAGGGTGTGGGCGAGATGTGGTAAATTAGGCAAGTTTTGCACAGATTTTACATCATGGTGCAGGTTCCTAAACTCGCAGAGCTCTCTCAGTGTATGAGGTCATGTTGCATCAGAGGGGGAAGTCATAGTGAGGTCACACCCAGATGCAGGAGGGATGCTTTTCTCACGTCTTTGTCCTCATGGGGACAGGAGGGTTAGTCCTGACTTGCTGAAGTCATAGGCTTCTCTGAGAATGGTGTGCCTTTCCTACGGGAGGTGCAGAGAGAACTTGCTCCTGTGTGTGTGTGTGTGTGTTTGTGTGTGTGTGTGTGTGTGTGTGTGTTGTCCTTCCCTGGGGACTCCCAGCAGCCAGGGAAGCAGAGGGACAGGTGGGAAGGAGAAGCCTGCAGCGGGTTTGTAGCACCACTAGATGCACTGGGTAAACGCTGATTCTCCAGTAATGAAATGTGCTTTTTAGTAATGAAACGGCCCTTAGAGTTCATTTTAAAAGATCAGAGTTAGTATAGTCCCAGTGATTCATCTCAGGCCCTTCCCATAATCTCATCTGAGAAGACCTTCTTTTCCAGTTAAGGTAAGAGTCACAGGTTCCAGGGAGTCTTTTGGGGAATAATTTTTGTCCTATACAAAAACTTCTGATTTTCAGTCTGCTTTTGCACAATTAAGATGCAACTCTGTCCCCAAACACACAATAGTCCATTTCAAAGCAAGGGCACAGATCTTTTAACCCTAAGCCTTGGCACTTAATATGGGTCATGTCAGACCTCTGCTGCTAAGAAAGCCTTACTACCTCTTTCCTGCTAAGCCTCAGTGAAGGTCTTGACCTACATGACTTCACTGCTGCCCCCTCTTCATTCTCTGCCCAGTTTAATTCTGCCAGAGGACCAGACCTGCTCACAGAGAGACTCTTGTCTTGGGATGAGATATTACTTGGAGCACTTGTGAGGGCCCCTGAAGTCAGCCAAGAACGTGAGCTCACAAGTATTAGAAAAAAATTGCTCTGTGGAAAGACTAAAAGATCGCAGTAGTATATTGGCATATGAATTCTTTTTTTAAAATTGAATTCTTTATTGGTACAATTTATATACATCTCAGAATCACACATAACATTGGGGAATTTGTACCAATATATGACACAAGTTAATTCTCATTTTTACCCATATCCCTACCCACCCACACCTCCCCACCCCCATATACATGCTCTTTTATTTTCTTTCAGAATCATATTTATTCCTTCCCCTCATTACATTCCCACAATTGGCATATGAATTCTTGAAGGTTCTGGAAAACAACCCAGCATCTACAGTTATTACTGATTAATAGGAATGACTGAGGATATTAGCAATTGTAATAATAGTAATATTAATTATAGCAGCATTACTTGGTATTGATTATTACCTATGACTATATACAATGCTAAGCACTTAACAGACATGTTCTCAGTTCATAATAAAATTCCCCCTTTTCAAGAGAAGGAAATTAAGACTCAGATTAAGTAATCTCAGTCCAAGGTAGTCATCTAATCAAGGTCACCCAGACAGTAAGTGACAGAACCCAAGTGATCCCTTAGATGTGGAGAGGCTCATAGACGCTTCTGGGATAACAAGAGAAAGTTGCTTTCCAATGAAGGCCACTGTTTTGTTTAGAAAACATGGCTGATCAATCCAAGTGTACATACATATTTTATTATCTTGGCAGAATCCAGGAACCTAGGAAATACTTTAATGATGCCATGTGGGTGTGACTCACCCAATATTCTCACCATGGCTCTGGATTTAAGTGCTTCTCATCTGAGAGTTTAAGTTCTTCTAGGTAAATGATCTGAATTTCCAGATAACTGAAGAATGTGAAAGTCTACATCTATAGAGCTTCTGGAAAATACTTTGGCTCTGAAAGGATCACTTTCCTTTATCAGGAAGATATAAAATTCTCCCTATGTGAGAATAAAATAATAAATACCAGTAAAGAAATATTCATTTGTGGGGAAATGGCTCATCAGCTTCCTGTGGTCGAGGGCCCAGGATATAACTTTGTGGTTTTGTTTCTAGCTCTGCCTCTGAATTGCTCAGGTATAAGGAGATATCACAGAGCTGAGCACTGGGCTCATGTCTAGCTTTAGCATTTGATGAAGCTTCTATTGCTGAATAAGAGGAGGAAATGAGCAATTTGAATGATCAAACATAAGTACTATTGGACTGGCTATTATGGGTTATCTGAATATTGTAAAGAATTTTCTCCTTAATGTTTCATTTTAAAAATAAATGCTTTTGGGCCAAAGATTTAGCTCAGTGGTTCCAGTGCCTGCTCGCAAGTGCAAAGTCCTGAGTTCGGTCCCAGGTAACAACATACAATGCTGGGCGTGATGACTCACACCCACCAGCAATCAATACCACATACCACAGTGCCGGGCGCGGTGGCTCATGCCTATAATCCCAGTATTTGGGAGGCAGAGACAGGAAGACTGCTGAGTTTGAGGCTTGCCTGGGCTGCATAGTGAGCTCAGGGCCAGCGTGGACTACAAAAGTGAGACCCTGTCTCAAAAAAAAAAAAAACTTTTGATGTGATTTCTTGATTTAAGGAGCAATGGAAGAGGCCAAATTTCAGTGCATTTAAAACAAGAGTCTTGACCTGGTGTGTTGGCATATGCTGGTCATGACAGTTACATGAGAGGCTTTGATGGAGGATCACTTGAACTCAGAAGTTCAATACCAGCCTGGGCAGCACAGCAAGACCTGTCTCTTAAAAACAAAACAAGCCAGGTGTGGTGGAACTCACCTGTAACCCCAGCATTCGGGAGGCTGAGGTGGGGGATCACTGTCAATTTGAGGCCAGCTGAGGTTACATAATGAGCTCAAGACCAGTCTGAACTACAGTGAAACCCTGTTTCAAGCAGACAAACCAACCAACCACCCACCCATCCACCCAACCAACCAGCCAGCCAGCCAACCTACTAACCACCCACCCACCCACCCAACCAACCAGCCAGCCAACTAACCAACCAACCAAAATCTCAGTTCTGAAATCATCACTTAGTGAAAAAATCTGGGGATCAAAAAGCACTTACAAAATCACTGATCCAATCTACTTCACAGAGGAGTGGACACTTCCTATTTCAAGATTCTAGAGAGCAGAAGGAATATTAATATGTTACAATACTTTTATATTTTAAAGTGATCAATAAGAGTTAAATAATTTTCTGATTGTATTTGTTCATAAAAATCTTAGGCATAATTTTGAGTGAGTGTATAGGCTGAATTGTGTCCCTTAGCCCCTCAAATGTTACGTGGGATCGCTAACTCCTAGTGTGGCTATATTGAAAGAGAAGATTTTGTTTTTTTGAGACAGGGTGTCGCTCTGTAGTTCAGGCTGGCTCCAAATTTACTAAGTAACTCAGGCTACCATTGAACTCCTGGCAATCCTCCTGCCTCTGGCTTCTGAGTGCTGGGATTCCAGGCATGAGCCACTACACATGGTATTAAGAGAGGCCTTGAAGGAAATAATTAAGCTTAAGTGATGTCATGAGGCCAGGGCCTCTTCTGATAGAATTGGTGTGCCTACGGGAAGAGTGCTCTTTCTTTTTGACTGCACAGAGGAAGGATATGTGGAGAACCAGAAAATGGTCATCTGCCAGCCAAGAGGAGAAACCTGGAGGAAAATGAGTCCTGGGGACTCCTGGGTCCTGGACTTCCTTCCTTCACAAATGTGAGAAAATGAATTTTTGTTATTTAAGCCTCCTGATCTGTGGCATTTTGTTATGGCTGCCCTCACAGATGAGGAGAAAAAGTGTAGGCAGAATTGCAATTGATCAAAAAACCAGGAGATGCTGGTTTGCTAGATGAGTAGAAGGAAATGAAAGGAGAATACACACTGTCAGATGCCTGGATAAGAACACTGAACAAAATAATAATTTATACCAGTTGTGGATAGGAAGGGGTTATTTTTATTTTTCTTCCTTAATTTTTTATTTTCTAAATTCTCTAGAATAAAAACGTACATTTCTAGATACTTTAAATGGACACTTAAATGATGAGAGATGAGGAAAATAATTAAGATTAATAAGTGAGCGCAGACATTTCTGGGTGTTCCACATTCTTTATCATGTGCTGCAGGGCTGGGAAGGGAGAGGTAGTTTGGGGGCAATTGCTTTGAAGATCTGTATGTACACTGGCTGCACCATTTAAACAGACCTCACGGGCAACTCCATCCTTCTCCCACACCTTGCTTAAAAAACATTTGCTAGGGCCGGAGATTTAGCTCAGTGGTTCCAGCGCCTGCCTTGCAAGCGCAAGGCCCTGAGTTCAATCCGATAACCACATTCAGTGCTGGGTGTGGTGACTCACACCCACCAGCAATCAATACCACATACTGCAGTGCCAGGCGTGGTGGCTCACGCCTGTAATCCCAGCACTCGGGAGGCAGAGACAGGAGGATTGCTGAGTTCCAGGCTTGCCTGGGCTACATAGTGAGCTCAGGGCCAGCCTGAACTACAAAGCAAGACCCTGTCTCAAAAAAAAAAAAAAAAAATTTGCTAATCCTGTTACCTCTGCTTTTGAAAGTACCTCCAAGCTGATTTTGTCTCACCTCTCTCACTCTAGTAATTTAGTTGTCACCTCCCTGGACTTCACAACAGCCTCGGATGGGTCTGTCTGCTTCTGCATTTGTCCTTTAGTCCCACTGTCCACATGTGTAAAGGCAGTCACAAGTCAATGTCCAACGATGCATGTCCCTTACATTCCCTGGTCCCTCCACTTCCAGCCTTGCTTCCTTGGGATGGCCCAGGGCGCCTGAACTCTGCATTGGCTCTTGTCTACCTGGAAACTCTGCTCTTAATATACCTGATACTCTTCCATCCTTCAGATTTATGCAGGCTCCAATGTCTCCATTTGGAAAACGCTTCTTCATGACCCCAGGTAAATCAGGACCTCTAATCTCTGCCTTCTTACTGTCCCCTGCTTTCCTTTAGGACATTTCTCTCTTCTGTGCCTACAACAGTGCCTGGAATCTAGTGCTCAGCACAATCTCATGGATTAAGTGATTGTGTAGCTAAAATATATTCCTTACTAATACTAATAACTCTTATTGACCAGATTGTGCTTTTGAGTGAGCTTATTTTCTATCATAGAAAATTGAGATAAGGTAATTACTGAGTTCTTTAATCCCAGACACAAATTTTACCTAAATGACCTAGAAAATTGAGATCAAACTCTTTTGACCCAAATATAACAAGAACTGCTTTAGTTTTAGTTCCTCACTTTGTCAGTGGCAGCCACGCCCTAGTTTGCTGAAATAAAATAGATTTTTGAAACAAAATAGAATTCAGTCATGGATCACTGGCCTAACTAATGATAAGTAAATGAAGTTTTCATTTTCTTGCTTTTTATTTTATTTTATTTAAATTTTTAATTGTGAAATAGGTACATTTTGTATACACATGATCATACTCAACATTCAGACCTCAGATTTTAGTCATTGCTCTGTATGGAGTTCAAGGAACTACACGTAAGAACTAAATTCTTTAAAGAGAGATTTGCTTTAAAACTGGAGTAATCCTTTTAATAGAGTAAGTGCTCTGTGTAAACATCAAAAGAGCTCCTAGTTCTTTTTTCATGTGTATGAGGCCTAAGACCTCTCTCTCCCCTATTTTGAGGGTATTTCTCTAAATTGTGCATGAAAAAGGGGATTTGGGCACGAGTTGATCTGAGTCATCTCCAGGGTGGCTTCTATCCATCTCATGTTCTGTTGTCCAAAACAAAAATTTTAAGTGACATAAAAAACAAATTAGAGAGAGATCCCATGTTCATGGATTAGAGGACATGGTGTTAGTAAGATGCCAGCTCCTGCCACCTTGAGCTCTGGGACCTGGGCAATCCCAATCTAAATTCTACCATGTTATCTTGTGAATATTAACAAACTCATTCTAAAGTTTGTTGGAGAGGCAAAGGACCCAAAACAGTCAACACGATTTTGAAAGAGAACAACAAAGTAGAAGACAGACACTGTTCACCTTCATGACTTAGCAGAAAGCAACTGTGAATAAGACAGTGTGGGAGAGGTGGAAGAAGAGGCCAGGAGACCCATGGAACAGAGCAGAGCTCAGTAGTAGAACCACCCAAATACAATCCACCCTGTAAACAAGTGTCAGTGGAGAGAGATTATATTTTCGGCAGCTGCTCCGGAAACCTCCTGATTATTTATGCAATAATTTGAAAGGTATGATTAATGCTCATTAGGACCATGCAAGGGATTGTTTATAGAAGTTCATTAAAAATTTCCCAAACTTGAAAGCAACTGAGATGCACGTGGGCAGGTGGGCGGATAAACAAACTGTGGAACCTTCATATATGATGGAATGTCATTTGGAAGTGAAATGATCTACTGAGACAAAGATGAATCTTGTGCTCTTATCACTAAGTGAAAGCCACAAGATAGGAAAGGCTGCAGACCATATGATTCCTCGCTGTATGACATTCAGGAAAAGGCAAGCTATCAACAGAGTGAAAAGATCAGTAGTGGCATGGGGTTTGGGAGGAAAAGGGGAGCACAGAATAGGTAGAACATAAGGGATATTTAGGGAACTACAGCTATTCTGTATAATTTTGAGGTGGTGGATATGTGACATTGTGAATAATCAAAAACTCAGTGCAAACAATGAACTTAATACATTCAAATTAAAAATAAAACTACTTAGGAGCTCAAGAGAATAGCTCTGCCAGCATTTTGACTTTAATAAGTAAATCAAACAAACTCAACATTAATAAGGAATTCTTAATGACAATAGAAGAAGACAAATAACCCAACATAGAAGACTTGGACAAAGTGAATTTCACAGAAGATAAACCACACAAAACTAACAAATGCCAAAAGGATGTTAACCCTAGAGGTGATGTTAAGTCAGTGCACCTAACATACCTTGTGATTATAGAAAAAGAGAGACTAACAATACCAAGTATTAGCAAGAAGATTACCAGTAAGGCCCAATAAGTTGCAAGTAAAAAATAGATTAGCACTGTTTCCAAGGAAAATAACTTGGCAGTTCACTGTCCAACAGAATATTTGCATTTTTGAAATTCCACTTTTACGTAAATATCCAAGAAAACCTTTACACTTGTATACTAACGTAATATACAAGAATGTTCTCAAAATCTCTGTTCTATATAGTAAAAATTAAAAACTCCCTCCCAATATCCTTAGAAATAAGAATAGATAGATAAAAATATATCCACAGAATGGAATATCTTTCCACAGTGGATGTAAATGAACTCCAGCCACATTCACTCTACGTATAGAATGTTATTTAGTAATATACTGGTTAGAGATACACATCTATGGGACAGACAAAAAAGGAAAAGAATGATACACACAAAATCCAAGGTCCTAAATTCCTCTAAGAGGCAAGCAGGGACATGGAATATAGATGAACACATAGGTGTATACTGTAAATTCTTAATTGTAAGGTAAAGTTGGCTTAATAGCAACTGTCATACAATAAAAAACAATGACACAAAAGAGGGGCTTCTGTGGGGACTTACGATGGTTAGGAATTATGAATGAAGGATTAGGCAGAGTGTAATTTCATGCATTTAAGTTCCAGAATCGAAACACTTAGCTGGATTGCTGTAGATTTCTGCTGCTATGGACTGGGCAGTTTATAAACCACGGGGATGTATCATCACAGCTGCAGGGCCTGGGGAGTCCACGACTGTGGTGCTGAGGGATTCTGTGTCCAGTGAGGACTGTTCTCTGCTTCTGGGCTCTTATCTCTGCTTTGTCCTCAGGTAGCAGGAGGGCACAAGTGGCAAACGCTGTGTCCTCACAGGACGGAGGAGAGGGGGGAGCCTGGGGTACTCCCTTCAACCTTTTCTTTCTTTCTTTCTTTCTCTTTCTTTCTTTCTTTCTTTCTTTCTTTCTTTCTTTCTTTCTTTCTTTCTTTCTTTCTCTCTTTCTTTCTTTCTTTCTTTTCTTCCCTCCCTCCCTCCCTCCCTCCCTCCCTCCTTCCTTCCTTCCTTCCTTCCTTCCTTCCTTCCTTCCTTCCTTCCTTCCTTCCTTCTTTTCCTTCCTTCCTTCGTTCCTTCCTTTTTTTGGTGGTACTGGAGATTAAATCCAGGACCTTTGTTCCTTGACCTTTGTACAGGGTCTCACTAAGGTACTAACTTTCCTGGTGGGACTTAAACTTCCCCATTTCTTGACTTAGCCTCCCATAGTGTGAGCTTCCAGTAGGTGCCACCATGCATGAATCCCTTTAACTTTCTGCTTTTTTAAAAAATTAATTCATAATGGAGACATCTGGAGGATATACTAATAAGTGAAATCAACAGATCACAGATAGACAATTCCCGGATCTTCTCTTTGGCATGAACACCTGTAGATGCAAGTGAGTTCTAGAAAGTAGGACAGCTTTTATAGAGTGGAATATTTCTATAGGAAACTTGGTGTGGGAATGTGATGAGGGGAAGGAATAAATATGATAGAGAAAGAAAATAAAAGAGCATGTATAAAGGGGGGAGGAGGGGGGGAGTGGGTAGGGATATGGGTAAAAATGAGAATTAACTTGTGGCATATACTGGTACAAATTTCCCAATGTTATATGTGATTTTGAGATGTATATAAATTGTACCAATAAAGAATTCAATTAAAAAATTAATTCATTATCGGTACATTTTATATATATATCATGATCACAAACATTGAAAGTTTGTACCAGTGCATGACATGACTTAATTCTGATTTTTCCCATTCCCCTGCCCATCCTACATCCCTATATACATAAGCTTTGTTTCCTTTTTTAAACCATCGAATATTTTCTTTCCCTTCTTTAATTGTCCCTACCCCTTTTTCCCTTTGAATATTTTCTCTTTCACAATATCTATCATACATCTTACAATTCATTTACACCTTCGATCCTTTAACTTTTTTCACATAAGACCTGCATGTCTTTTACTTTTGCGCCTTTGGGTGGAGAATACCTGATCTTTCATGAGCAAACCACGGGTAAGAATGAAGCTGCGGACGGGCAGTTCGAGAGGCGGCTGGTACGTTGGTCCCAGCACGTCAGGGCCCCGCCCAGCGTCCTGCGCTGCTCCTCACTTTGGCTTTGTAGGTGTCGAGCCGGCCGCAGCGCCGAGCACCAGCCCCTAGGAGGCGCCACGCAGGTGAAGGGAGCTGCGGACCGCTGACTGCTAGGGAGGAGGCGGGAGGAGGCGGGCCCGGGGGAGCAGCCCCCCCCCCCTCCGGCTGGGCAGCCCCGGGTTCTATTGCCTGCCTCAGAGCATCAGAGTAGGGCGGGACTTCCGTGGCTCTTCCGGCTCCGGCGACCCTCCACGTACTGGGGACTTACGGCCAGCTGCCTCCAAACACACCTGAGGCTCAGCCAGCAGGCGAGGCAGTGGAGTGGCTGCGGGGACGGCCACAGCAGCATCTTTACCCGGCTGCTCTCTGGAAAGGAGAAATTTGGTTTTCCGGTGGTGGTTACAACGCTCTGAGTCCAGTCACGTTTCATTCACAGTGTCCTCGCGCACAGTGTCCTCACGCTTCATTCTATCTCACTGTAACCCCAGAGGTGCAAGGACAGCGGTCCTCCTTCTGTGGCAGAGAGGGGATCCGGAGGCTGTGGGAGCCGAGTGTGTTGGTCACCAGGGGTCCTGCAGTTTCTCGGGTCTGGACGTACAACAAGCCTTCTGAGGCGCATGTGCATTAGCTTCACCACTGTTCCTGGCCGTGGGCACGAGTGGGCTGAGGCAGCTGGCGGGGGAGCCCCTGAAAGTGGTGCGTGCGTCCCCCCTCCTGGCTGACGCCCTGCAGGTGGTGGGTGCAGCTGGACTGAGCAGAGGCAGCTGCGCAGAACGGGGGAGACGAAGCCACGTTCTCACACAGACGTGCCTTGTGCAAACAGAGGCTGAGGCCCTGCAGCTGAGGAACAGATGGGGCTGCAGGTGCGTGACGGCTGCGCGCAGCCCATGTGCAGCCCAATACTCCAGGCAGGGGCCTCTGGGCCTGGCTCCCTGCCGGAACCCCCTCCAGCACGGGCCCGGCCTAGCTTTCTCTTAGTGTCTTAGACCACGTAAGGGCCGATGGCCGCCTGGGACTACCTAGGAACACACAGACCCAGGCAAACGGAGCAGGGAGGCCCAAGCAGAGGGCTGATGGCAGTGAGTTTCCAGGACTTATAAACCAGGGCTCTCTCGGCATTGCTTACCATCTGGTCCTGAGGCTGTCTCCACCCCCATCTGTCAGCTGGAAAACTATATATGGGGGTTGCTAGTAGCAGTCTGTGTTGAAACACTCCTTTTTGCAAAGAAGTTTAGAAATACGAATCAAGAAGCATACAGCCAGGCGTGACGAGTCACACCTATAATCTTAGCACTCAGGAGGCTGAGGCAAGAGGATGGAGTCTGAGGCCAGTTTGGACACATACTGTGTTTGAGGCTAGACTGAGCTACATAGTGAGATCCTGTCTTAAAAAAAAAAAAAAAAAGCAAACAAACAAAAAATGCCTGTAATTCTAGAGTTCAGAAGCTGATGCAGAAGGATTGAGAGTTTTCAGGCCAGCCTAGCCTGTAAAGCAAGTTCAAGGTGACCTAGATTACATGGTGAGACCCTATCCTAGAAAAAACAAACTAAAGCCAACAAAAAAACCATTCATTTTCGCCGGGCGTGGTGGCTCACGCCTGTAATCCCAGTACTCGGGAGGCAGAGGCAGGAGGATTGCTGAGTTCGAGGCTTGCCTGGGCTACACAATGAGCTCAGGGCCAGCCTGAACTGCAAAGCGAGACCCTGTCTCAAAAAGGAAAAAAAAAATTTTTTTTAAATGACTAATTCTTTTCCTCTTTTTTTATTGTTAATATTGAGAATAATGAATTTCAGTATATTTTTATATAAGTAACATTCTCTGACTATATCCTCACCCTCTCCCTGCTCCCCTTCCTCTTTTCTAATCATCTCCCTTCTAGTTTCAAGAAGAATAAAAATTTAAAATCTCTTAAACTGTAGGTTTCCCCCCCGAGACTTCGTATGAAGCAAATAACTAAGGGGGACACAAACTCTGTGGAGTGGTGACAGCTCTGCTTTCAGGGGACAGAAGGAAGTGAATAGTTGGCAGCAGCCACATGACCTTCTCATGGGAATTCAAGCAGTTGTGAAACACTCGATTTAAACCGGGCGTGGTGGCTCGCGCCTGTCATCCCAGCACTCGGGAGGCAGAGACAGGAGGATCACTGAGTTTGAGGCTTGCCTGGGCTACACAGTGAGCTGAGGGCCAGCCTGAACTACAAAGTGAGACGCTGTCTCAAAAAAAAAAAAAAAAAGCGATTTAAGCGCTGCAATCCCTCCACCGAAAGGTTATTGAATGCCTGCATGACGCCAGACGGAGACCCAGTCCCGCTTCCACTCAGTGTGTCCTCCAGGATGTTTGGCAAAGGCGAGCAGCTTGGATGACAAGACAGTTGTGTCCCAGAGTTAAGACAATGAAAAGCGCAGAAGAAACAAATGGTGGGTACGGCTCCTCTCATTCACTGTTCTCAGTGCTATGAGCGAAGAGTGAGAAAAAACGAGGAAGAATAAAATAGCTGATGTGGTTCTGAACAATTTTTGTTCCTTTATTGTTCATTTTTTTTAGTGTAGTATTTTAGAAGAATCAAAATGAGAAAAATCATCTGATATTGTTACCATTTACTCTTTTGTTTCAGAAGAGGCCAGTTGCCTCACAGTATGCAAAGGAGATTGGCTGCTGAACCCCCATAGATACCAAAATCTACAGATGTTCGAGTACTTTCTACAAAATGGCACATGTGTGCATGGAACTGGTCCACATCCTCACCTATGCTTTGAGTCATTGCTAGGCTATTTATAAAGCCAATACAATGTAAGTACAATGCAAATAGCTATTATATCAGCCCTCTGAATTCTGGGGTTCCTCACGGATTCAACTAACCATGAGACAAAAACAATTCAGGAGAAAAAATTGCATCTACACTGACCATGTACAGGCATTTTTGTCATTATTTCCTAAATAACATGATATAATAGCAAGATTCACTGTGATGAGGAAAGGGTCTGCTTCCAAGATTCACCAAAAAAGTAACAAATGAACAAGTATTTGCCTTCATAGATGGAAGACCACTGCAAAGCGGGCTGAGGAATTCCCACCAGGCCGGGCTAAGAAGCACATCTCCCCAGGCACGACATATCTCTACTGCCCCCTCTGTCACTCCTTGGAGGTCATCAGAGGTTACTTCAGAGAGAGGCAAGTGCTAGATTCCTGGGAGGCATAATGATGGTAAAAATGTCAGAGGTCCTTCTTCTTGAGTTGGCTGTGCCCTCCGGAGGCTACAGATCCCGGGGAAACAGTGTTCCCAAGTATAAGAAGGATAACTATTCCTCATCTAGAAATCCAGAGGGTTGGATGGTGTAGCCCCTTTAACAAGGACATTCTGTGCCCTTTATAGGGACCCTGAAAAGCCTTTCGGCCTGATTCTGGCTTCAGGTTTAAAAACCATGGAGGGCAGTGCTCATTTGAATGTTGTGCTGTAAGACTGAGCATTTTCTGCTTCATCCTTCTGGCTTTATCCTTCCAGGACATCAAGAGGAGTGAATTGTCCTTTTATTTAGTCAGCTTTCCCAGACTTTCATCTTTGAGAGGACTCGATTCTATCCACTCTGCCTTAGAAACTATTCTTTCAGAACTGCCAAAGACCCCCTAATGTTCACTATTTTCTACTCTTTAACTTTCATGTCTCTGATTATTGTCTTTAGATGTCTACTTCCTGATTTCAGTTTTAGGCAGTATCAGTTTATAGTCCATTATGGAAGATGAGTATTTGTTTTTGTCTTACTTTTCCTTTTCCATACAAGCATCTACCTAGTTGGCCCCCCAAATTGTGTATTTATATAATAATTACAGTAAGGTTGTTATTTAGAATATACTTTAATCTGACTATTCAAATGGTATTCAAACCAAGGAGTAAAACATAATTGACTTTCATGAAAGTGGTTTTTGTCTTCTGAAAATAATTGTTTTACTTATTTGGTTTCTGTCACTTAATCCTTTTCATTAGTTCAGCTCTAAACCTAGTGACAATCTCTCAAATTTTCTTCAGTAAATTCAGATATAACAGGTAACAACTCTGCTGATTTTAACTTCTTTTACTGAGCTTTAGACTGAATGGGCTATCTTTGATGCCAGGTGCCAAGTTTTTATCTTAGGTGTTGCTTCTCCATAAACCCATTGTGTCTCCTGTGCCTGATGCCATTTTTTTTTCTTGTTCATTTTTTTTGATGAAACATAGACTCACAAAGCTTTCTTAGTAGTTGTTCTTCCCATAGTCCATGATAGAAAATTTTATAAGACTTTCCATATCTTTACATTGCAACATTTATTTTATCCTGCCATCTGATCAGTGATATAACAGGATATGGTGTACTGTGTTGGAAATAATATGCTTTTCAAGTTTTCAAGACAATTTGATGTCTTACTGAGCTTCTGGTATCATTTTGATTTTTGCTTCATTGTTTTTTTCCTGGTAATCTTAACATCTATGATGATACTCTGGGCACTTCTTTGGCCTTTTCCAAAGGAAACTTTTATCTTTTAGTGCTACAAAATTACTTAATTTTGTTGTTCATTTCCCCTCTTTCTAACCCTAACCCTAACCCTAATCCTAACCCTAACCCTTTCAATAGCGCTGTGAGATGTAGGTCAGAGTCCCTAGAGAAGGATTTTCTTTTCTTTTCTTTTTTTGAAGCAAAACATTTATTGGTACATTTTAGATATACATAATAACATTCATCATAGGGAATTTGTACCTGCACATGATGTATCTTGCTTCTTTATTGACATTCCCTCCTTCCATAAAACTCTCTTTGCCTCCTTACATACAGGATAGGATTCACTAACAGTATCCAGGAGTCTTGATGAGGAGGCTTCTGACATCTTTAAATAATTTTACACCTCAATCCCTCAATCAATTTTACACCTTAATCCCTTTGCTTTGGCGTAGCATCCCTGTCAGCGGGGCCTGTGACTTCTGGGGACCCTCCGTGGAGGGCAAGATCCATTCTCTCACTGGGATGGGAAGGACCATCATTCCATCTGTATTGAGGACATTAATTAACAGATCTCAGAGTAAACTTGTAAGCAAATTAGCACCATTTTGTATGGACCTTCCTACACACACAGTCACACAGATAACAGACAGACAAAATACACATATATGGATGCTCGCATACACACCTTCCACAAGTAAGTATTGTCCATGGGTTCCTGAGTCTTTGAGGGTTGTCTGGTATGAAATGAACTGGGTTGATTTTTGGCTTTCTTTAGGACTGATTTAGGATCTGGCTTTATCAGATGGTTTAATTCACTATTACTCTTCTGATAGTTCTCCAGCTGTCTGTTCCTTTTTCCCTCTTCTAGCTTTCTAAAGGAATTCTTTCACTCTCATTATTGATGAAAGCAAAAATAAACATAAAGGTATACACCGCCCCCTCTCTGTGGAAGTTTCTAGTCCCCTGTCTTTCTGGGATAACACCCAGTGATCCTTCCCTGAGTCTTGTTTGATTTTTCTCCCTCCCCTCCTCTGCCCTTCCAGGTCACACAATTCCAGAAGTGCTCTAAGTATTCTATGACACCCCAGTGTTTTCTGAGTCAATTCACTGTCCACTTCAGTAACTATTTACTGAACATCTACTAAGAGGCCAAACTGTGGTAGGCACTAAAGTCACAGTAATGAAAACAAGACACAGAGGCCTTGCTCTGATGGCACTTTCACCCTACAGGAAGGAACAAACAGCAAACAGTAAACATACACAAACAAGGGAGTTTCCAATAATAAGCGCTGGGGTGGAAATAAAGCAGGGTGCAGGACAGAGTCTTCAGGAGGAGTGGTAGGGCCCCTTTAGAGTGTGGCACACCGGTGGGCAGGGCTGAGGGCCGGAGGGATTGGAGATCAGCGCGAGGTGGGGAGGATCTGGCGGCAGTGTGGTCGCTGGAGGTCAGGGATGCTGGGTGGGAGGTTTGACCGTGTAGCATCGCAGGGGAACAGGCCTGAGGGGCTCCGTGGAGTTGGTCCCAAGGACCTTCTAGTAGGAGGTGAGCCTGGCACACCCAGGACAGCAGTGCCCAGGGTATTTGGACATTTGGAACTTCTGGGCCGTGGCTCTCTGCTGTAGGAGAAGGTGAATCACCACAGCAGTCACGCAGCTCTGGCTGTTCCTGGCAGGAGCCCTCAGTGGGCACGGAATTGTCTCTGGAGAGAGTTCGAGGTGTCGAAGCAGCTTTCTTTGAGGCGCTGTGACAGGCGTGTTGCAGTGCAGGTATATTTGGGGTCCTGCAGAGCACCTAGTCACATATGTCACTGCACGTAGGGACAGTTCCCACTCCAGGTGTTGCGGGAACATGATTCACACTGGCTTTCTTCACCCCTAGTCCTCGGCTCTGAAAATTTTACCAACATGATATTCAGGGAACTCAGAATTCATTTTGACTGGTGACAAGTCCTTTCTAGAAAGAGGTTTGGGGGAACAGAATCTCTTGAGAACCCTAAGCTGTGTGAGGCCCTCAGTTACCAGTGTCCTTGTCAGCCATGACAAGGACAGCCCACTTGCCCTGACTGGAGCCACGAAGATCTGTCATGTAGGACACCCAGCTGCACTGTGTCCCCATCGCCCCCACCTGCTGACAGGTTGGGCTCACAGCTTTGACAACACTGGCAGGGACAGTCCTGCACCCCGTCACACTCACAGTGAGGCAGCACCTGGCAGGGCACCCATCTCTCCTTGGCTGCCAGCCCTTCACGTACCTGTGACCTTATTCTTCCTGGGATCCTGACGGTGACTGACACCCTAGTCACATGGTGACCTCCTCTGCTCCCAGAAGGGGAAGGGGCTGGGCTGGGTGGCTGTGTTTTCTCTCACACTGGGACTGGTCTTTCAACACCAGGATAGGGAGGTGGAGAGAAACAGTTTCCCCCAAATTCGCAGCTTTGAGAAAGAAGAAGAAAACACTCTACCAGTTAAATAAAAAGCCATGAAGGACCAGGAGGTTTTTTTTTTTCTCACGGCAGGAGTTTTAAAAAACCCCTTTGAATGATAGGAGTAAATATGGCAGCCTGACTCTGCACTCAGAAAATCAGCTGGCTGAGAGGAGCTGCGTCATTTTCAGTTTATCTGAGAGCTGGTTACCTGCTGGCAGTGAATGTGCTTGAGGCCCCAGGCTCCAGGACACTGGCACACGGGCATGGCTTCCTGCAGGCTCTCCTGGCCACCATATGGACATGCTCAGGATTCCTCTTCTTATTTCTCTAGTTACCCAAAAGGCAAAAAGAGACCAGTGTGTCAGGGGTCAATGCAAGGTCAGGGTCATGGGTACTCCCAGGTTGGCTCTTTCCTTCTTTCCACTCCCATTTGGATGTTCATTTCCAGGGGATAGAAGGATTCTCCAAAACCAGAAGCTCTTGCGCTTCCTACCGGGTACTTGTGAGGCCACAAAAATTCCTGACTCTGACTCATATGGACAGGTGTGAACCAAGATCCTGCCGTGAGCTAGCTGTGTTTATGGGTAGATCTCTAAAACTATATAATTAGGGCTTTAGAGGCCTTCCTGTTTCAAATATTCTGTAGTTTGAACAGCTCTTTGGCAGCCCCTTGGCCATGCATAGACAGGTTTTGCCTCCTCTTGGCAGAAGATGAGAACTTTATTGATTGGATTTGGTCGAAGGATGGAGGAAGCCCAGGTACTCATGTTCTAATTAATTTTTCATGTTTCATGGCCACTAGTGCTTCTGTGACAAGGAGAAGCCTGATGGCTGCTTTATTGGGGCTTTTCATGTCTGCAGAACTAGCCCTGGCTCCTATTTCTGGAGTTCCCCAGAACTCTGTGAAGGGGCCACAGCTGCCTCTGTCCCTTTGATTTTTTTAGACACAGTACAGTCAGGAGGAATTTGGGAAAGGAAGGTGAGAAAGAGGTAGAAGAAGAAGGAAGAAGATAGAATCTTAAACAATTATTACATCTGTTTCCTAGCTAAAATGAGAATGATTGCTATTATATTCCAGCAGGGAAAGGTTGGGCCCAAGTGAGCCCCTGACTTTCTGCAAGGAAAAAATAGCACAGGTGTAATATTTAAAAAAAAAATTTTGTCTTTGTTGGTACGTTGTATATACACATTGTGATCACACTCAGTATTGGGAATTTGTACCACTACATGACACAATTTAATTCTCTTTTCTCCCCTACCCACCCCACCACCTTCCACCTCCTAAATACATAAGCCTTATTTCCCTTTTTAAATTACCATCACATTTTTTATTTACTCCTCATCATTCACTTCTCTGCCATATTTCCTTTTGCATATTTTCTGTTTTACAATATCCATCGTACATTTTAGAACTTAATAACATCTTTAATTTCTCATACCAGAGAATAGATATTATATTTATACACCTGTGATCTATTTATTTCACTTATGAGTATGTCCTGAAGGTATGTCCATTTGAGTATAAATGACTCAAACTTAACATTCTTTAAGGCAGAGTAATATACAAAATTTATAGAAAAACCACATCCTCTTATTTTTTTTTTTTTTTGAGACAGGATCTCGCTTTGTAGTTCAGGCTGACTCTGAGCTCACTATGTAGTCCAGGCAAGCCTCAAACTCAGCAATCCTCCTGCCTCTGCCTCCCGAGTGTTGGGATTACAGGCATGAGCCACCACACCCGGCAAACCACATCTTCTTTATCCAGTCTCCAGTTGAGGGGCATTTGGGTTGTTTCCAAGATTGAGCTATCATGAACTGAGCTACTATGAACATGGGTGCACATAGGTCACTATAATATGATTCTTTTAATTCTTTTGTATATATTCCTAGCAGGGCAATAGCAGGGTCAAATGGGACCTCTAATCTTAGTTTTTTAGGAATCTCCATACTGACTTCCACAGAGGTTGTACCAGTCTACATTCCCACCAACAGTGGACAAGGGTTCCTTTCTCTCTGCAGCTTTGCCAGCATTTGTTGCTGGCTAATTTCGAGATGGCAGCCATTCTTTGTGGAGTGAGATGAAATCTTTTTTTTTAAATTGCATTCTTTATTGGTACAATTTGCACACATCTCACACTCACACATAACAATGGGGAATTTGTACCAATATATGACACAGTCAATTCTCATTTTTACCTATATCCCCACCCACACCTCCCCACCCCCTATATACATGCTCTTTTATTTTCTTTCAGAATCATATTTATTCCTTCCCCTCATTACATCCCCACACCAAATTTCCTTTGGAAATTTCCCATTCTAAAAAGATTGTCATACTACTAGAGCTCATTTGCATCTACCGGTGCTCATATCAACAGGAAGATCTGGTATTTGCCTATCTGTGCTCTATTGATTTCACTCCTTAGCATGTCCTCCAGGTGCATCCATTTGCACATAAATGAATCAATCTTGTCATTCTTTATGGCAGAATAGTACTCCATTTTATTAAAAAACCCCACATCTTCTTTATCCAGTCTCCAGTTGATGAGCATTTAGGTTGTTTCCAAGATTGAGCTATCACGAGCTGAGCTGCTATGAACAAGGGTGTACATCTGTCTTTCTACTGTGATTTTCTAAGTTATTTTTGGTATATTCCTAGCAGGGGGAATGGCAGGGTCAAATGGGACCCCTAGTCCTAGTTTTCTGAGAAATCTCCACAATATCTCCACAATGGTTGCACAAGTCTGCAATTCCACCTACAGTGGAGAAGGGTTCCTTTCTCCTCACAGCCTCACCAGCATTTACTGTTGGTTGATTTTGTAATAGTGGCCATTCTTTGTGGAGTGAGATGAAATCTCAGTGTTGTTTTCATTTGCACCTCTCAAATGACCAGTGATGTTGAACATTTCTTCATATGTTTCTTAGCTACTTTAAATTCTGCCTCTGAGAAGTGTCTGTTCATTTCAGATGCCCATTTTTGAATTGGGTCTTTAAACTTGGGGAGGCTGATCTGTTTAAGTTCTTTATATATTGTAGATAATAGCCCTTTGTCTGATAAACAGCTAATAAAGATATTTTTCCCATGTTGTTGGTGGTCTTTTGGCAGTGTCAGTGACTTCTTTTGCTGTGCAAAAACTTTTCAGTAGGATGAGATCCCATTTGTTGATTCTTTCTGCTAGTTCTTGTGCTATAGAGGTTTTATTCATAAAGTCTCTGCCTAAGCCAATGTCTGCAAGAGTTTTACACAGTCTGTTTTCCAGCAGGCTTATTGTTTTTGTTTTAATGTTTAAGTCTTGTATCCATTGTGAGATTAGTTTTGTGCATGGTGAAAGAGATAGTTCTAGCTTTAGCTTTTGGCAAGTTGAAGCCCAATTTTTCCAGCACCATTTTTTTAATTGAATTCTTTATTGGTACAATTTATATACATCTCAAAATCACATATAACATTGGGAAATTTGTACCAGTATATGCCACAAGTTAATTCTCATTTTTACCCATATCCCTACCCACTCCCCCCTCCTCCCCCCTTTATACATGCTCTTTTATTTTCTTTCTGTATCATATTTATTCCTTCCCCTCATC
>PVIC010022582.1:0-27771 GCA_004025085.1 Thryonomys swinderianus
TGGCTGCCTTCTACCAACCCTGCCAATACAGTGTGTGCTGGAAGATAACCATTAACTGCCAGGTAGAAGACATCCAAATAAGTAAATAAAAATACTGCCTGTTCTTCCTTTGCTGAGCTGTTTATCCAGTTCACTGCAGGACCAAGAGATTAGGGGAAGTAGCGTATGGTCTTGAGTTGTTGCCATCACCAAGGGCCACTACTGGCTATCAGATTAATCTGGCTCAGGGCACAACTCTACCTGCACCCTGACTATAGGAAGTAGGTTACTAAGGAACTTAAGTGGTCACTGGCCAGGTATCCACCTGTCCTCATCTTCTGTCCCCTGCTTAGCTTCTCACTGTGGACCACACCCCATCCTCCTCCAAAGACTCCCTGGAATCCCAGACCCAGCACCCAGAGGCCCCAGAGTTATGTACACATCCCACCCAGCTCACTTCCTATCTCCAGCTGGCCCGCAGCCCCCAGGACAAGGCCACAGAGGCTGTGTCTTTCTTCTCTTAAAGGGAGACCCTATATCTGGATTCTCATCAGGGAAAGCAGGCCCTTTTGTGGATCCTTTGAGTTGTGACTAAGGCCACGACTGCCCTGATCTTCCCCTTGTGCCTCCTCTTAGGAGCTGGAGCAGCAGCTCATGATAGAGAAAAGAAACTACCGGAAGACCCTGAAGTTCTACCAGAAACTTTTACAGAAGGAAAAGCGCAACAAAGGTAACCATACACAGATGCTCTCCACAGGCGCGGCCCACACATGGCCTGACGGGAGCGGCCCTAGGCCAAGTCTGCCTCGCCCACAGGTTCGGAGGTGAAGACCATGCTGTCCAAGCTGAGAGGACAGCTGGAGGAGATGAAGTCCAAAGTGCAGTTCCTCGGCCTCGTCAAGAAGTACCTGCAGGCAAGTGGCCACCTGTCCGCTCCCCTCTGGGGCGGGCAACACTCAGACAGGTTCCCCGCTGTCAATGCTGTGGATCCACCCAGGTTCAGTCAGAAACACAGACCCCGTGTGAGGGGCCAGCTGCATAAGAAGCCCTCCACCTCAGGGCTCAGGGTCTGGGTGCCGAGAACTCCCATCCCACACGCATGGGCCAGTGGCCGTGACTCGCCCCTCCCCCCAGGTCATGTACGCGGAGCGCTGGGGTCTGGAGCCCTGCGCCCTGCCAGTGATCGTGAACATCGCGGCAGCCCCCTGTGACACACTAGACTTCAGCCCCCTGGATGAGTCCTCCTCCCTCATCTTCTACAATGTCAACAAGCACCCATGCGGGGGCCGGCAGAAGAAGGCTCGAGTCCTCCAGGCCGGCACACCACTGGGGCTCATGGCCTACCTCTACTCCAGGTGTGTCCAGGAGCCGGGGCAGGACCCTCTAACCCATGGGCCGTAAGACAAAAGCTTCTTCAGGAAAAAGAAAAGAGGCCCCCACTGAGGATGGGTTGCACTTTTAATTTAGAAAACTGCTTAGTCAGTTGAAGTTGCTTTGTGTTAGCTGTCCCCACGACATGGCTGATCTCCTGGCCAGAGTGGCCTCAGCCACAGGCCTGGTCCGTCTCAGGGCATGCCAGCGGGCACCGTGGGAGAGCCTCCTGAGGCCGCTGCTTCCTCCCCTCCAACCCCTTACTCCCAAGGTGGGCTGCGTCTGGCCATGCTGGGCCCCTTCCAGCCGGGAACTCCAGGTTGACTTCGGCCTAGGGTCACAGTTCACTCAGCTGCAAGATGATGCTGCCTTGTCCACCTTGGGCTCTCTGGGCTGTCATGGGAGACGAGTGTATGCGAGACTGTGTACGTGTACAGGTGCAGTGTATAATGTATGATGTGCATGCATGGTGTGTGCTTACGTAAAAGGCATGTGCACACATGTGTATAGTAGGTTTTGTGTGTACTAGAATATAGTGTGATGTGTGTACAATACATGTGATGTGTCCATGTGTCTCATGTTGTGGAGCTATTATGTGATACTGTATAGTCTGATATGAATGTGTGTATATGGCATACTGGTATATCATGTAGTAAAATGTGTATGATTATGGAGGCATGTACATGTATGTGGCAGTGTATATGATGCTTGCAGTATATGTGTATGGCACGCACACGTGTGGGGCAGGTCAAAGGTATTTGTGTGATGTGCACTTGCTTGCTGTGTGGTGTAGGTTTTCTGCATTACTGTATAATCTGGTATTCATATCCACATGTGTGGTACACTGGGTGTGTGGTATAACGTATATGACTATGGGGAGTGTGCATATGTACGGAGCATACAATGTATATGGCATGTACGCATGATGAGGACATACATGGGGCATGTTGGGGTACACCATGGTATGATATATGTGATGTGTACACACATGGTGTGCCTGCGTGTGGGAGCATACCGTGTGTGGGAATTGAGGACATATGTGATGTGAGTGGTAGACACATTGTGGGTTGGAGTGCGTGTGTGAATTACAGCTGGCCCTCTGCAGAATGCAGACCTCGGTGCCAAAGTCTGCCCACCATGGCTCTGCGGGTGCCCAGGCAGACCAGGAAGGGCCCCTGTTCCAGTCACTGAACTTTCAAGAGTGGTCGATACACCCCTTTTACTTTCCCAGAGGTGCTCCTGCCCCCGATTCTCCCAATAAAGGGCATCACGTACTCACTCACGCAGAACACACGTAGGCACACCCCAGGTTGCTTCCCACTCACTGGGGTACAGGGGAGTCCAGAGCAGGTTGGCGGGAAGCTGGTCCAAGGCCCAAGGTCTTGCCAATGTCCCCCCAGTGATGCCTTCCTTGAGGGCTACGTCCAGCAGTTCCTGTACACCTTCCGCTACTTCTGCACGCCGCACGACTTCCTGAACTTCCTCCTAGACCGCATCAGCAGCACTCTGTCCAGGTACCACTCGTGTGGGGACCCTACCTCAGGTTGTGTGGGTTCCGTGGCACCGTGATTAGCCCCTGCAAAGGACGAAGCAGGCCCAGTGAGCCGAACAGGGAGGGGGACAGGTGGGGCCTTGTTGCAGAGGGTCAGGGAAGGGTGGTGGAGCCAAGGTGAATGCAAAGGAGGGTCCAGGGAGTCCCAGGTGGCCCCGGCACCCTAGGGCTGTTGGACAGGGGCTGGAGGGAGGAAGAGGGGCATAGGGGACCTCTGCCCTCTTCTTTGACCTGGCTGATCACCTCCAGACTCCCCATGCACCCCTCAACCCCCGTCCAGGCTGGGTGGTCCCAGGCTGATGCATCCCATCTGCCTCCAGAGTCCACCAGGACCCCACATCGACCTTCACCAAGATCTACAGGCGGAGCCTCTGCGTCCTGCAGGCCTGGCTGGAGGACTGCTATGCTGTAGACTTCACAAGGAACGCAGGGCTGCTGGAGCGCCTGGAGGACTTCATCTCTTCCAAGGTGACTGCTTCCCAGACCACGCTGGCTAGCGCTGCAGGTTCCTGCAGAGGGAGGCGCTGCCCCGGCCAGAGGAGACGGTAACCACTACCCTTCTGCCTAGATTCTGCCCCTGGATGGCTCTGCTGAGCACCTGCTGGGCCTCCTGGAGGTGGGTACTGACCGGCGGGCTGATGGCACCCCTCGAGGCACAGACCTGGAGGACCCCAAGGAGGCTGAGGAGGAAGCAAGACCCTTCAACGCCCTCTGCAAGAGGTTTTCAGAGGACGGCATCTCCCGAAAGGTGTGGACCTGGCCCGAGGGTGGCCCTCCATGGATAGGCAGGTGCAGTTCCCTGAGTCCCTTCTGGATGACATGGCATGCAGATGTACATACATACACATCTGTGCACATGCCCATCTCTGTACATACACAGGCATGCACACATCCCAGAGACATGCACACACATGTGCACAGAGACATGCACCTGCGTGAAGACATGCTCCCTATGCGTGTCCCAGGTACTGATCTCGTTGGGTTGGCACTTCCTGGTTCACCAGACCTGAAGGAGGACAGCCGAGGGTCACCCAGGTGGTCATATAAGACAGGCCTACTGGAACTCACTGAACTCACCTTCCTGAGCCCCGGGTGGGAGAAGAACACACTGTGGGGAAACAAATAACTTTTTCACTAACATGCACAGACAGCCCCAAGCCTCAGGCTTTGTGTCCACATGGGATCTACCAAAATGACCATGTCACATACCTGTCGCACCCAACAAGCACGTGCAGGAAGGAGCTGCCCTCTGGCTGTGGCTGAGTCGTGGACTGAACTCAGCCTGTCTTCAGCTCTGTACTCTAACCTGGAGGGCGCCTTGGCTTATCTACAGAGCTTTTCCTGGAGGCTGCCCCGGGGCAACGGGCTGGCACTGCCACACCACAAGGAGCGCCAGTACACCATTGCATCGGCCCTGCCTAAGCCCTGCTTCTTTGAAGACTTCTATGGCCCCTACGCCAAAGCCAGCGAGAAGGGACCTTATTTCCTGACTGAGTACAGCACACACCAGCTCTTCACCCAGCTGACCCTCCTGCAGCAGGTGCGTGAAGGCTGCAGGTGCCAGGACCATGCAGAGGGCCCCACACCCCACCTGGGCCAGCTGCGGGTATCACAGGGCCAGCCCAGGGACACTCTGGCATCACAGGACCTCAGTAGACACTTTCTGGAGGGATCAGTGGACCACGGAAAGAGCCAGGTTGCCAGGTGCACCAGTCCCGGGAGCTACTGCAAAAATGATGGAGGCCTGAGGTGGGGCAGACCTGGGCTCCAGACAAGCACCCTCCTCCGCTCGGCTGCCTCTGGGGGTCCCTCTGCTGAACCTGGGCCACACTGACCTTGTGCCAGCCTGGGCTCTGCCCAACCCTCCCTCTGGTCCCTGCTGTCCAAGGCCCTGACGTCACAAGGCAGGTGACAACAGCACTAGACAATGCTGCTGTCCTCAGGTCTAACCAGTGTCGCCAGCTGTGAGAGGCCCAGTGCAGTGGGAGCCCTGCTGGCCAAGCCCCGTGATGCTCTCTCACACACCTCCGCCCTCCTTAGGACACTGCTGTGGCCACCAGGTCCTTGGGGACAGTGGCCTGACTGTCTGCTTCCGTCTCTGGCAGGAATTGTTTCAAAAGTGCCATCCTGTACACTTCCTAAACTCGAGGGCCCTGGGTGTCATGGACAAAAGCACAGCCATCCCTAAGTGAGTGTGCCCTCCCCAGGTGGCCTGGGAAGTGTTGGTCCCGAGGGCTGGCGGGAGGACCTGGGGACTTCCCAAGGACCCTGTGGATGCTCTTGGCTGGAGGAAGATGCCAGGGTCTCTCCCTGACCCATCCTACTGTGCACAGAAACCCTCAGCCCTATGTCTGGACAAGGCCACCTTTACATAACCCCAGGCAAAAACACACCTCATTTCTCTTCCAGAGCCAGCTCTTCCGAGTCTCTGTCTGCCAAAACCTGTAGCCTGTTTCTGCCTAATTATGTCCAAGACAAGTACCTGCTGCAACTTTTACGAAACGCAGATGACGTCAGTACCTGGGTGGCTGCTGAAATAGTGACCAGCCATACCTCCAAGGTAGGTGCCTCCATGACTCTATACACACAGAAGCAACCTCCTTTTCTCCCCTCAAAAACACCCTCCCGCACTAAGTCCAGGCGAAATGTGCCTCAGTGCCAAGGTGCCCTTACACCTTTGCCCGAACCCGTCCTGGGGCTGGTCCCTCAAGCAGCAGTGTACCTGCTGGTCCCCGTGCCTCCCGTCAGATCCCACACTGTGGGCCCTCAGCCACTTTGTGGAGTGAATGCAACTTGGCTCTGTCTTCTGGCCAATGTCAAGGTCTAGTTTCAGCTGCTACCGGGCCAATTCCAGGTTCTCCGGTGTCCCATGGGCCTGGGCTAGACTGAGGGCTCCTTAGCCAGACGTGACCCGTCTGTTCTCAAGTGAGTCGTGGAGGCCCACGAAGGGTGTTCACCTGCCTCAGTTTCTCAAGACATCTTGAGAGATATCTTGGGAGGCATCTCCTTCAGTTTCTCAAGACAAAACTACCCAGACCCCAGGGGCTTTTGCTTTCAAGCAGCGAACAGGCTGTTCCAAAGGTCTCCAGTGTCCTTTCCCAGGTCAGCATGACTTGGCTTTTGTGGAGTGAGGTCAACCAGTGAGGTCAATCACTCCACACTGTAAGACGGCCACCCCAGCGGACAGAAGGCCAAGCACGAGGACACGAGGCTCCTTCTGTATGAAGCAGCCCTTTCCTGGGCCCGTAGCTCAGAACCACTGAGCTAAATCTCTAGCCCCTTAATTGACTTTTAAAAAGGAGAGAATTCTGACATAAACTGTAATGTGGGTGATCTTTAGAAACTTAATCCAAGTGAAAAAGACTGGGTACAAAAGGACAAGTCCTGCATGATTGTATTTGTACGAGCTGTCTAATGGACAAACTCACATGAGGCAAAGTACATGAGGGTTGGGGTGCTGCTGCGAGTGGAAGCAAGGGGGTTTGTTGTTTAATGGCACAGATTTTACAAGATTTAAACCTTCCGGAGACCCGTCACACAACCACATGACTATGCTATAAGACTGTACCTAAAAATGGTTACAAGGGTAAATTTTATATGATACTTTTATTTTTATAATAAAAACCAAAAAATTAGCTGGGCGTGGTGGCTCATGCCTGTTATCCCAGCACTCGGGAGGCAGAGGCAGGAGGATGGCTGAGTTCAAGGCTTGCCTGGGCTCCATAGTGAGCTCAGGGCCAGACTGAACTGCAAAGCGAGACCCTGTCTCAAAAAAAAAAAAAAAAATACAAACAAAAATGTTGTGGAAAAGTTTTACCTGAAAAGTGCTGGAAAGCACTTTGGGAGGCTGAGGCAGGAGGATCACAAGTTATGAGCAATTTAGCAAAACTTCGTTTCGAGACAAAAAATGAAAAGGGCTGGGGACACAGCTTCTCAATTGTGACAGGACCGCGGCAGGCATCCACCAGAGCCTGCATTCCTAGTCCCACCTGGAGGACGATGGGCGTAGTGGCCAACAGTGAGGCAGCTCAGAAGTGAGAGGTCAGCTGAATTCTCCAGAACGCTCCAGTCTTCCAGGCTATAAGCGCCCACAGGACAGGACCCGAGTCCATGAATGCCGCCCCCAGGGATATTTCTGAAAAGGAATAAGAATCTCATCTTTGGGCCAGACCAGAGATTTAGCTCAGTGGTTCCAACGCTGGCCTAGCAGGCACAAGGGCCCTGGTTTGACCCGGTAACCACAAACAATACTGGGCGTGGTGACTCACGCCCACCAGCAATCAGCACCACATACCACAGTGCTGGGCGTGGTGGCTCACGCCTGTCATCCCAGCACTCGGAGGCAGAGGCAGGAGGATTGCTGAGTTCCAGGATTGCCTGGGCTACATAGTGAGTTCATGGCCAGCCAGAACTACAAAGCGAGACCCTGCCTCAAAAAAAAAAAAAAAGAAGAATCTCATCTTCTCCCCGTGGGCATTGTGGTCAGACAGGCAAGTGTATCACTGGGGGCGCTGGACTCTGCAGGATCCCTTCCTGCTGTGGACTCAGCAGATGGATCCCAAAAGCCACCAATTGTTTCCTTTGCCTGTAGAAGCAGGAGCTCCACCCTCCCCTAGTCCCAAAGCTGTTCTCCCTCCAAGCCCTCCCAGTCCTGCTACACCGAGGGCCCTATAGAGATTTGTGCTGGCTTTTGTTGCTTCAGGTAATGTCCATCCCATGGCTCCCACTCAGAGAACTGTATCCACCTACCCACCTCCTTTGCACACAAGGGATATAGATACGTCATTCTGTGCCTTGAAGATGGGGCAACAAGTCCTCAAATCTTCTGTTTCGTGCCCTGGTTTTTCAGCAGTGCCGCAGAGCAACCCAGAGCCTCATGCGTCTCAGGCAAACACTCCAGCCCTGAGCTGTTTGTTTGTATTTAATGAGACTGAATCTGTCACTTTCTCATTTCAGCTGCAGGTGAACTTGCTCTCTAAGTTTCTGCTGATTGCCAAATCTTGCTATGAGCAGAGGAACTTTGCAACAGCCATGCAAATCCTGGGTGGACTGGAGCACATGGCCGTGAGGCAGTCCCCCGTGCGTCCCCCCCCACCCCGGGACCCTGGAGCTATGGGTGTAGACTTAGCATGTGCCAGCAGGGATCTTACCTGTACTTCCATTTCAGGCCTGGAGAATCCTGCCTGCCAAGATCGCAGAGGTCATGGAGGAACTGAAGGCGGTGGAGGTACCAGCACTTTGCACAGCCACCCGAGAAGGACTTGCTCTGCATAGCTCAGGGCACTCACACAGCAGCGCCTGCATCACAGAACACAAACACACACAGGCCAGGTGACCCAAATGGTCTGACTTCCCAGCACAGGCTACAGATGCCCACAGGCCAGGACGCAGGTCTGCAGCCCACAGTGTGAGCTTGGCTAACCAGCTCCTAGCACACAGATGGCCTCATGAGATAAGGAAATGCTGCTGAAGTACTCAGGCATTTCCCATGAGGCAGCAGGAGCTTTGCTGCTATTGTTGTTGGCCTGTGGCAAATGTCCCCAGGAATCCCAGCCTGTGTCTGAGCCCAGCCTCACCCCAAGGGTTTGAGGGTGACAGGCTGGTCATCGTCCCGCACACACACACACCTCACCCCGAGTCCCACACCCAGAGACAAGGGCCCATGCACCCCGAGTACAGGCACCCATGGAAACTTGAGCGTTGAACTAATCCATCCAAGCGTCTGGGGCTGACCACGCATGCATCTGTCTCTTTCTGCCCACACCCCTACCCGGGGTGGCCAGGTCTTCCTGAAAAGTGACAGCCTATGTCTGATGGAAGGACGACGCTTCCGGGCCCAGCCCACCCTGCCTTCTGCCCACCTCTTGGCCATGCACATCCAGCAGCTAGAGACAGGGGGCTTTACCATGACCAATGGAGCCCACAGATGGAGCAAGCTCAGGTGAGGGAGGCTCGCTCGATGAGCAGAGCCCACGGGTGCAGCAGGCTCAGGCACAGGCCTCTTCCGGTCCCTGCTGCTCTTCCGAATCCTTGGCATGCCCCTCACCCACCCCCGGGCTCCAGGACTCCCTCTGCCAGAGTCGATTCTAGCCACTCCTCTAAAAATTGAGCGTACTTTCTTCTGGTGTCCACTGTCCCAACGTCCCACTGCTCGGTCGCTGGTGACCTCCCTGTTTGAGATCCAGGCACGTCCCACCCCCACTCAGTGGTACACAACACTGAGGCTGCCCAGTGTGACCCACTTCCTTCTCAGGGGCTCTGGCTTTTCCTGCTCCCTCTCCTGCCTTCGGGCTCATGTTCTCAGACTCATCCACACGGTTAGTCCTCGGCCCATTCCCCAGTCCCTCGGTCCACCTGCTGAGCACAGCTGGCACGCTGCCACCCACTGTGTAGAAGGCACAAACACAGGGTGGTTGTAAAACTCACCATGGTGAACCCCATGGGCCTGTGCACCTCACAAGACTCGGAGAGGCCCGGCTCACATTTCTGTGTCCAGAGGTCCGAGCTGGGTCAGCGTCTCTTCGGAGGCCCAGCCCTGTCCGAGGTTGTGTCTCAAGTCCCCAGGTCAACCTCACCTTCTCCTTGCCACCCCTCCCCCCACGGCCACCTCCCACCCTCCTGCCCCTCCTCTCCAGTGTCCAGAGAGCATCCAAGTGCAACCTGTTCAAGCCTCAGCCTCGCTGGGCAGACAGAGGCCCAGGGGACCCAGCAGACAGCGGGTCCCAAACTCTCCATGCAGCATTCTCTTATACAGCCGTCAACTTAGAAGAATAATTAATACACACTCTAAGGGCACATTGATTTATTTAAAGAAGGAAGAAAGTGTGGGAGTCCTGTGCGGCAAGAAGGAAATTAAAACGAGAGGTAATGTCACTATCTGGAAAGAGCATGGGTAGAGATTGAACACAGCTCTTTTTGACTCTTTGTGGACACGTGTGCAGATGTGGCTATCCTTTAAGGAACAAAAGTAACATCATTCCCACTAGATATACTGACTTTTCGTCCAGGCTTAGTGGGAGAGCTCGTCTGCAGGGTCGGGAAGAGGTCAGGTCTCTGAGTCCTCGATTTTCCTAGTTTACCCTAATGGTACGTGGCCACTGCGTACAACCAAGCCTCCAGGGGAATGAGCCCCAGCTCGCAGGGCCTGGACCTCACGGGATTGTAAATGCTGGAGGCTGCACCGTGGCACAGCACAGTTGAGCCAGCACTGAGTTTTATACAAGTCAGAACCCTCAGCTCAAGAACTGACACAGAAGGTTTTCAGTAAACATCTCTGAAGCGTGGGCAGATCCAGAGGCGTAGAAAGGCCCATTCGCAACATGAGGCTTGGCCTGGAGAACAAACGCAGACAACCTGCCCTTCAGTTTTGTACTTTAAAAGAGCTTTGGCTTGACAGGCTAGGATTCACTGGCCACAGAGCACAGTTTCTGTGATCGGTACAAACTAAGATGTCTTCTCTTTCCCACAAAAGAAACATAGCCAAGGTGGTGAGCCAGGTGCACGCGTTCCAGGAGAACCCCTACACGTTCAGCCCCGACGCCAAGCTGCAGGCGCACCTCAAGCAAAGGATCGCGAGGTTCAGCGGGGCCGACATCGCCATCCTAGCCGCAGACAACAGGGCCAACTTCCACCAGATCCCCAGCGAGAAGCACTCTCGGAAGATCCAGGACAAACTACGGAGGATGAAAGCCACGTTCCAGTAACGAGGATGCAGCTAAGTGTGGGAGTCCAAGGGAGCCAGGCCTGCCGGAGGCAGCTGGGGAGCAAGCAGCCGCGCCAGGGCCACCCGCTGCTCTGCGCAGGAACACGGTGCCGGGCAGGTTCCCACCACTTCCCTCCCACTCCCCAGAGCAAGAGCCGGAGGCTCCGAGGACTCAGCCACGGCCACTCCACAGGGAGGGCAAGGCCAGCTCCGACACAGACCCCGCACCCAGAACTGGCCCTTCCCAAGACGCAGGCGAGGTGGGCACGAGACTTTGGCCATAGCGTTTCTACAAGAATTTAAAACAAGTTTAAAGATGACAACAGAAAGCCAAGTGTGGTGGCACACATCTGCAATCCCAGCATTCAGAGGCTGACGCAAGAGAACTGCTGGGAGTTCAAGGCTGGCCGAGCTACAGAGTGAGTTCAAGGTCAGCCTGAACTAGGTGGTGAGACCCATCTCCGAACAAATAAATAAATAAACACATAGGAAGAAAGCAGAGTAAGTAAACTTTCCCCAGACTTTTTGTACCTATCTCTCCTGGATGAATAACTTTCATCCAATTCTTGTTATGAGTTCCCTCTAAAAAAAAAAAAAAACCCGACAGCAACCACAATGCTTATTATTCACCCTCGACTAAACAGATTCCAGACTTAGCTGCTTGCTGAGCAGTGTCTCCATGTCTGCTCAACAGAAAAGGACCAAAATCTCAGTGCTGACCCCGTGGGCTCCGAGGCTTCTAAAGCCCTCCATAGGGCCCCAAAGGCTCCGACCACCTGGCCGTGCTGGTTCACGCTCCCAGTCCCCTCAGCCCTCCCTCTAGGAGACCTCGGCCACCCCACACTCAGCTGCCCGGCCACTTAGGGGAAGCAGCCTCTCCCACCGGGCGTACCCCTGCTGCAGCTGCTCCTCCCCGCACCCTCCACTCACCCCAGCTTAGGAGAGCTGCAGCGATACAGGCTCTGCCAAAGGCTCTACTCCCTGGACAAGAGCACTGGACACTCAGGAGCGGGGGCGCCACCACAGACCCTGAGTGTCCCTCCATCTCCCCTATGGCCTGGGGGCTGCAGGGCTGCCTACCTACGTTCAGCAGCCACGCATGCGCACACCCACCGTGTCCCCTCGGCTGTGCACCACTGCCGCTAGTGCTCTGTCAGACCAGGACGTGAAGTCTGCAGCCTCAATTGTATCAAGCCCTCCCCTGAGCTTATGGTCTCCAAAGGCTGGTGTTAAAATTGACCCAGTGACAGTGGCCAGGAGCCTGGGAATAGGACAGGGTATGGTGGGTCAGGGTGTGGCTCTCAGATATCTGGTACCATTCCGCGTACTGCCTGCCACCAGACCCAAGGTTTTTCTGTGTTTTAGAATTAATGATTCCTTAGTGAACGAGCTAGTGGTATTTCTAGGAAGGCTGTGACTTGTGACAAAATGTTGACTTTTTCATGCCAAGATGTGTTTTCCCACATGTACTCACTGGCAGCCCCAGGCCCTGCTTACCCGGACATAAGAGGAACTTGTCCCAACCATGCACATACGACTCCCTGTTTTCAGGCTTTTCTATGAGGATTACGTTCTGCTGATCAATGCCTATGCTTCCAGGTTTTGTATTTCACGCAGATGGTGTATCCAACACCAATCAACATTTCAATGGCAACAACTTATTTCATGGGAAAGTGACCAGGCTTTGGCTTCAGCACTGTTTGCATGGCGCCCTGATGTCACATGGTACAGATTTCTAAATAAAATCATTTCTACCAAGCCACTGCCGGTGTGGTCCATTGCATGGGATGCCTGCCCTGAGGCGGAGGTAGGTTCCCCGGCCAGGTACATACTGCTTCACAGATGGCAGGAGAGAGCCTATCACAGGACCAAAACCTGAATGGCCAGTCCCCAAGACATCTCTGGCCACGCGCCCAGCAGTCCAAGGGCCAGGTCTAGAAGACCCACTTCTACCTCTGCCCCTACCAGGAGAACCAAGACTCCCAAACTCCCTAACATGTGAAAAGCAAACTTTCCGTCCTGCCTCAGGAAGTAACTCGCCTCTGGAGAAAACTGCACATCTCTGAGAACGAGTCTCACCCTGACTAGTCTGTTCTGCCGTAAACCCACCCAGATGAACCAATTCGTCCTTGGCAGCTGTGGGTCCCTCATGCAACCCCATGCTTCTGTCCTGCCTCAGAGGGGACACTCCTGTCTGGGGAGGTTGGTATCCTGATATAGTCAGTGCAGTGGACCCCACAAAGAGAAGGGCTAAAGGCCAAGGATCGAACCTTCACTATGGATGCTCTTAATGATGCGCCTAGAGCAGTTGCATAATGAAGTCTACAG
Organism: Thryonomys swinderianus; assembly: GCA_004025085.1. Lineage (NCBI taxonomy): Eukaryota > Metazoa > Chordata > Mammalia > Rodentia > Thryonomyidae > Thryonomys > Thryonomys swinderianus. The sequence continues at coordinate 12,933 of PVIC010022582.1, forward strand.
CTATCTGCCTGGTGGTTATGCAAATGAAACTGAAGTCACATTCACTGGCCAGCAGCCAGTCCAGGTGGGTAGTCTGCATCTTCACTTACCCTAAAATTGCAGAAACCCTAATCCTCTCTCCCAGAGGCTTCCCCTCCTGAGGCCCTAGAAAGACACTACAGAGGCAAAGTGCAACAGATCTTTTTTTTTTGGTGGTACCAGGAATTGAACTTGGGCTCTTGTGCTTCCAAGGTAGGTGCGCTACCACTTGAGCAAAATACCTAGCCAACAGGTCTACTGACCACAAGCCCCTCAGCCTCCAGTTAGCTCTATCTCCACAGGTTCCTATCTAGTGCACCAATGAGAGGAAGCTGCCAGTTCACAGGAAGTTTGATTACACTGAGGCCACCACGCTGGGATTAAACCCGAGGGCCACACGTAGGCTGCGTGGACAGAATGGCTCACTAGATGCCGCCGCCCAGCTCTGGAGCCACCAGATACCAGCACATGGCACTCGCACATGGCCTGACGACCTCAAAAACAGCAAGCTACACCCCAGGCATGAGGGACACAGGCAGGTAATGCTTGGTCCCCCTGCAGTCCCTTGATCACAGAATTACCTGCTGATAACATGGCACTGGCCTTCGACCCTGTCTTAGAGGGCTTCATTAGCTGGAGGGGGATTACTAAAGTGCCAGTCGTAGGATGCTGACTGATCAGCACCTAAGACTTGGTCTCCTGTCTAAAAGCATATTTCTACCAAGTAGGCCACTGACCACAAGAGAAGTGTCTCCTTGCCAGACAGCAGGATTCTCATGGACACACTGGGACTTGAGCTGCCCCCTCTCACTTGTCCTGCTGTCCTCCAACCTTCCCCGACCCCCCTTTCTAGGCAGAAACATGGGGGGCGGGCAACACAACAAGGCAGTTTTCCAGGGTAAGTGCTCATTCACTCCACCTTGTCCCCAGTCTGCTCACCTGCTCACCCATGGGCAAAAGCTATGCACTACACTGGGTCTGATAAAATCATCAGAGAAAAAAGGATTAGGGACGTAATCAAAGGGTAGAGCTCCTGCTTAGCATGCATGAGGTCCTGGGTCTCCCAGTACTGCAAAAAAAAATAATAAAAGCCGGGCGTGGTGGCTCACACCTGTCATCCCAGCACTTGGGAGGCAGAGACAGGAGGATTGCTGAGTTCAAGGCTTGCCTGGGCTACATAGTGAGCTCAGGGCCAGCCTGAACTACAAAGTGAGACCCTGTCTCAAAAAAAAAAAAAATAATAATAATAATAATAATAAATAAAACCTCTGTAACAGCCCCAGTGGCACAAATCTTTTTGTGGCCCATCCTTCCTGCCCACCCCTGGCAAGCACTGATTGATTCTCTAGCCCTGTAGCGATCCTTTTTTCAGAATGTCTCATGAAAGGTTATCATGGAGTAGGTAGTTTCATGTCCTGGATGCCTTCTCTTGACAAAAGGCAATTAGGGCATCTCCTGTTTTGGCATAGACCAAGGGCCAAAGTGTTCTACAGCAAGATCCAGCACCACGTTGACCCGTCACCGGCTGGAAGGATATCTTGGTTTGGCCCCAAGTTTGAGAAATTACAAAAAAAGCTGCTACTAAAAAAAAAAAAAGAAGAAGAAGAAAAAGAAACAGATAACAAACATCTGTGTACAGGTCTTCGATGGCCATGAATTTGTTAACTACTGAGTGAACTTAGTGGCACAGGACTGATGGATTATAGGCTAAGTACTTTAGACCACACTGTCTCCAAAGTGGCTCTTTAGGTTTTTTTATTCCGTCCAGCCTGGCCAGCACTTGGTGGCATCGAGCTCTGAAAGGGCCACTCTGGGAGGTTCTGTGGTACCTATGTCTCTGATGACAGGTCATGGTTAGCATCTCTTCACCATTTGCCATTTATAGCCTGATAATTACTTTGTATTCCCCGTGTATACAGGCCTCTCATTTGTACGAGACTGCGCGGGTCTTTTAGAATAAGGTTGAACAAAAATGATGCTGTACTGACCTCGGGAAAAATGTCAAATATTTTGTCTCCTATAATGTTAGCCGCGTATGCATTTTTATCGCGTTAAAGCAGTTTCTATAGCATGAGTGAATTACAACACTAGGTTCAAAAGCAGGCCACGGCTCTTTAAGGAATCTAGATCCTAAACTTCATACTTACAGCCTACTGTGATGTACACCCCATAGTGGATGAACATACCCCAAACCATAACCAGACTGGGGTGCACTGGGGCCGCACAGAGAGCGCATGCACCATTTTTTTTTTTTTTCTGGTACTAGAGAGAACTCAGGACCTCACGCTTGCCAGGCAGGCACCGTGTCGCTGAGCTACATCCCGTCCCTCCCCTATAAGAAAGTGTACAAACATTTTTTTAACAGGCACCATTTTCACTGGGAAACAACATAAAGCACTGTATTTGTGATCCACAAACGGAAGAAAAGCACAAGCAACCGGCAGGGTAGAAGTGTTCCACCGCCTCATCCGGGTAGTAGTAAAAGGGCACGGCACGCGCGGAAATATGGCGTACCCCCTACGTCCCTTCCGCACGCTGCTGCAGTGCGTGCACCTCAATTAAACGCCTTTGAGGACAGGTCCACTGCTATTTGTTTGCAGGTTGCTCCCCGTGCATCCCATGCCTGGGTGCCCGAACTAAGATCCAGGAAGCCCCGGGGGAAGAGCAGGCCAAAGTGAGTTTAGAAGGCCGAAGGGCGGGGAGGGGCGGAGCGAAGCTCGGGCGGTGGGAGGGTCGCGTAGACCCGGCCTCGACGCGGGGGCGGCGCAGGGTCCTCAGAGCGCGTGTGGGCGGCTCGAGGGCGCCCGCCTCTCCGGTCCGGCCGCTGACCCGGCGCTTTGTGCCCCGGCTCGGCCCCGGGATGCTTCTCCGTCCCCGGCGGCCACCTCCGCTCGCGCCCTCCACACTGCCATCGCCGACTAACGCCGACGCCGACCTCCGGCCGGCCGAGGACGGCCTGGGGACCCCGGTCGGGGAGCCAGGTAGCCCGAGCGCGCTGGCGGAGCCCGAGTCGCCTAGGTCGCCCGTATCCCCGGGCTCGGCGCAGCGCACGCCCTGGAGCGCACGCGAGACGGAGCTGCTGCTGGGGACGCTGCTGCAGCCGACCGTGTGGCGCTCGCTCCTCCTAGACCGCCGCCAGGCGCAGCCCACCTACCGCCGCGTGTCGGCCGCGCTGGCCCGCCAGCAGGTGCGGCGCACGCCCGCGCAGTGCCGCCGCCGCTACAAGTTCCTCAAGGACAAACTTCGCGACGCGCAAGGCCAGCCCTCCGGGCCCTTCGACGCGCAGATCCGTGAACTCATGGGGCTGCTGGGCGACCACGGACGGAGGCGGGTTCGCCGCCGCCCCCCCGGGCCCGGGCGCCCGCAGCGCGGCCGACGCCGGGCCCCAGCAGTGCCCGCGCGCTTCCTCGAGGAGCCAGGTAGGTGGGGAGGGAGAGGCCGGGGCGGCGTGGCGTGGAGGGCGCGCTCGGACAACCCACCGACCCCGCGTTCTGCTCTGCAGGCGGCGCTCCGCAGCCAGTCGCGCGGGACCCCGACTCGGACCCCGCCTGCCTGCTCAGGTTCAACCCGACTTCGCCGAAGTCTGCGGAGCCGTGTTGCGGCCCCAGCACCCCGACGACCCTCCGAACCTTCATCCCCGAGCCGGGTCAAGTCCCGGCGTCCCCGCCCCCGCCGGACCCCGACCCCTCTGCAAACCCCGAAGACCGCACACCCCTGAACCCCTCGCCGCCCTCGCTGAACGCCGCGCTGCTTCAGACCTTAACACACCTGGGTGACATCGTAGCGGTCTTGGGACCACTGCGTGAACAGCTGCTGACCCTGAACCAGCACGTGGAGCAGCTTCGGGGCTCCTTCGACCAGACCGTGTCGCTGGCTGTGGGATTCATCTTGGGCAGTGCGGCCTCTGAGCGGGGCATCCTGCGGGATCCACGCGAATGAGACCCCTCGTGTGTCTGGCTACCCTGAACAGGGTCAGGCTTCCTCTGCTCTGACCCTTTCTGCAGCCCCCCCCCCCCATTAGGTATGTTAAATAAAGAGGTTGTTTTTCCGACTTAACCCTGTGAATGACTACGGGGCCAGGAATGGCCTCCTACCGGTAGCGGCTCCAAAGGTCAGGGCAAGGTTAAAATGCTTCCAGATCCTAGGGAGGAGCTCCGGTGTGCCCCAGGCATCTGCCGGCCCCCTGGGGAGTGTTGGGGCGGGAACCAGGACCTCCAACTGCTCCCGAGGCTGTGCAGCACCTTGTCCTAGAATTCAGGCGGCACAGACCAGCGGTGAGCAGAAACTGCCCTTCCGGAGGCTGAGAAACCAAAAGGGTGGAGGGAAGGGCTGAGTAAAAAGAGAAGACTCCCTTGTCTTCTACCTGTCCGGAGAGAAAAACGGGGACTGTCCTTAGGTCCTAATTTAGACTAAGCCAGTTAAGCCACTAGGCTGAGCTCAGTCTGAAGTTCAGTCGTGAACGGAGGCCCCAACAGCACAGTGCTGTGGAAGGCTCCCATCTTGTCCCTACGTGGCCAGTTTGGGTCTGGGCCCTTCGGCTAAGCCTGAGAGGGGAGCCTTTGAAAAACTGCAATTCTTGGCCTTCCCCAGACTGGAGAGCCTGGGTGGGGGAGGGCGGGGTGGAGCCAGAGACAAGGATGTAGCCGGAGGCACTCCACTAGCATGACAATTGCTTGCTCCGGCAGAACAATGGGCCCATTTTACAAATTAAGGGACCCATCCGGGCCACTCAGCTAAACAAGGAGTGTCTGCCGTGCTTGCCCCACACGCGCTGAAGGGTCCACTCAGTGAGTAGCAACGTCACAGCTCCTCCCTCCCTCGACTCTGAAGACGGAATAGGTCCTATAACTTTCTCCTTCGCTGATGTCAACTGAGATGAGGCCCTCTGCCTCCCAGCAAATCCCAGTCCAGACAGCCACATCCCAGCAGCTCCCAACAGAGGGTCCTTCAGGGCTCTGGCGTCTTATCCTGGAGGGAGGCTGTTTTCTGGGCCTTGAAGAAATAGATCAGCTAAAGACTTGGGTGAGCTACTTGGGGCCCAAGGAGAATCAGCTTCACTGCCCTCTGACCAATAATATGCAGAATTTTTATCTTCAGTGTCCTTCATAAGAAACTGATTTTTCCGGGCATGGTGGCTCGCTGTACTCGCACTACTAGGGAGGCAGAGGCAGGAGGATTGCTGAGTTCGAGGCTTGCTTGGGATACTTAGTGAGCTCAGGGCCAGTTTGAACTACAAAGTCTCATAAAAACAAAAAAATAATAATTCAAAAGAAATCTGCAGAGAAGAACCTATTTTGGCTGTGTAAATTACTCCAGTGAATATGGGGAGGTTAGATTAGCTTTTTGTATGTTTTTAAGCCAATACTTTTTTTTCTGGTACCAGGGATTGAATTGACCTTGTGCTTGTCAGGCTGGCGCAGCACTGCTGAGCTACATCCCTGGCAATAAACCAGTACTTTTAAACTTACCCAAGTTCCACAGCTGGTTTCTTTAGTTTTCAAACTTGACTGGTTCCTAAGGGCTCTTGTGGCCTGCCCTCCAGAGTCCCTACCATAGAAACCCACTCCCAGCTCAGTCCCTCCACAAGCAGCCAAGATCCGCTCTGGTGTGGGGTGGGGGTGTCCCTGCCTCAGCCCATACCTGCCTTGAGTAAGATCCTTAGGACCACTCCTAAAATGGGTACCCTCTGGTACCATGAGTTTGAGGTTAGACATGGGCCCCATGGTGAGTTTCAGGAAAGCCTGAACTACATAGCAAGACTTTGTCTCAAAAAACCAAACTCACTGGTGGTCCCTGCAGTGCTCCTGTCCCGCCCCCACCCCTGCTCACCTGTGGCTCCGGGCCAATGAGTACGTTCCCCATTTCCTTTTTTTTTTTTTTGAGACGGTCTCACTGTAGTTCAGGCTGGCCCTGAGCTCACTGTGTAGTCCAGGCAAGCCTCGAACTCAGCAATCCTCCTGTCTCTCTGCCTCCCGAGTGCTGGGATTACAGGCGTGAGCCACCACGCCCGGCACTGTGGTATGTGGTATTGATTGCTGGTGGGCATGACTCACCACGCCCAGCATTGTATGTGGTTACCGGGGATCGAACTCAGGGCCTTGCGCTTGCGAGGCAGGCGCAGGAACCACTGAGCTCAGTCTCCGGCCCTTTATTTGGTTGTTGAGACAAGGTCTGACTCCCTTGAATTTGCTGTGTCGTCTCACCTGGCCCCAAACATGCCATCCTGCCCCCACTTTGTACTCACCTTGGCTCTGCTACCAGAAATTTTTACAAGGAATCTGCCAGGTGCGGTGGCTCACACTTGTGATCCAGCACCAGAGAGGCTGCGGCCAGGAGGATCACCATGAGTTTGAGGTTAGCCTGGGCTCCCTGGTGAGTTTAAGGAAAGCCTGAACTATATAGCAAGACCTTATCTCGAAAGACCAAAAAAAGGAATGTACCTCAGTAGTAAAACACTAGTCTAGTATACACCAGGCCTGCAGTTTGATCCCCAGCATAGCCAAAAAAAGTAAATGCTCTTTAAAATTTCATTTTTGTAATTGCCCACCTTTATCTTCATCTATCCAAAATTAGTTGGTCTATATTTGCTCCTCTGATTATATCCTCCAGCTGGCATGGTGGCTCACTTGGGAGGCAGAGGCAGGAAGATTGCTGAGTTTGAGGCTTCCCTGGGCTCCGTAGTGAGCTCAGGGCCAGCCTGAACTACAAAGCAAAACCCTGTCTCAGAAAACTAAAATAATAATTCCATCCTCCACGCAGTGTTCTACCAGTGAATGTTTCATTGTCAGAAACTCAAATCCCTATGTGATCTGAGCGAGGCAAGGGCTGTTAGCTCTGCTGAGCCAGGTTCTGAAATCTTCCTAGAATTCAGGGTCTTTATGTATGATATCTGCAAAGGACCCATCTCTAAGTTTGGGAAACCTGTGTTCACGCTGTCACTTGCAAGGCTCCCTCTAGTTCCTGCAGGTCTTATTCCAGTCTTCGAGTGCTCAGTGGCCCGTCACTGGCCTTGCTGACTGATTCCCTTACATGCTTCCCTCTCCCAGCATCGTGCTCAATCCTCATCCCTGTCTAGAGAAGTCCTAGCTGCTTGTTCTTCCTGTTTTAACAGATGACAGCCACCAGGATCCTACTCGAGTTGACTCCAGGCCCTTCTAAGGTCTTGAACAGATGTAACCGTCCTTTCACTGCCTCTGATAGCCGGAAACTCAGCCATTTACCCATATGTGGGCACTTACTCCTCTGGTAGGATTGTCTATTGATATGATGGGTCAGGTCCATCTCCTTCACGGTCAGGGCATTTGCTTCTGTTTTCTGGGGCCTCTGTTCTCATCTGTTTCTCTAAGACCCCTTGAACAACCTAACCTGACAGTTCTACTGGGACCTGACTATCCCCCTCTGTGTTTTCTGATTACATCTCCAACCAGAGATATCTCATTGAAGTTCAGTTACCTACACAAGTCTCTTCCCGGCGGACACTGCTTTGAAACATCATCCTGGTGGGATCTGGTGAGGCCAGAACCTTGTGTCCCTTGCTGGTCCTGTGCCTTGCCTTTCCGTGGTACCAGCACCCGTGGCTAGCAGCAGCTCTGGGCTCCTGACTGCATAGTCACCTCTGTCCTAAGAGTGCTGTGTTCCCCAGCTCTGCCTGTCAGCCACTCCTGGGACATGCTCCTTGGATTGCAGCGAGCCGCCGTGTCCTTAGTCATTGTAGCCGGTTGCTGGGACACTGCTATTACCTCTGTCGTCAGTCTCCCAAGTCTCTGAAAAGGTATTGCCTCTCTCTTAAGTCTCTGGGTTTTCTGTGTTCTCAGCAGCCAAGGTATCTATCTTTCACTGTGTAGAACTGAGCAGTACTCTCTGGGATGACAGACTGTTCTAGAATCTGTCTAGTACAACAAGCCACTTTAATCATGGTCAGGGAACCACACAATGGATTTTATTTAAAACTGATTATAAACTGGTTTTAGTGACTTGTACCTATAATCCCAGAGAGCCAAGTCAATCGAAAGTTGTTTTTTTGTTTTTATTTCAGTATTAGGGATCGAACTCCGGCCCTTCTGCTTCCAAGGTAGGCGCAGTACCACTCCGGCCACAGTCGAAAGTTTGAGCCCAGCCTGAGCTGTTTTGTTTTCTTTCGGGGGGTCGGAGCTGGGCATTTTAGTGAGAGCTTGCCTCAAACTAAATTTTACGGCTGGAGATTTAGCTCAGTGGTTCCAGTGCGTGCCTTGCAAGTTCAAGGTCCCTGGTTCAATCCCGGTAACCACATACAACAATACTGGCCATGGACTCACGCTCACGAGCAATCAGTACCACACACCGCAGTGCCAGGCGTGGTGGCTCACGCCTGTGATCCCAGCACTTGGGAGGCAGAGGCAGGAGGATTGCTGAGTCTGAGGCTTGCCTGGGCTCCATAGTGAGCTCAGGGCCAGCCTAAACTACAAAGCAAGACCCTGTCTCAAAAAAAAATGGCTGGGATATAGCTCAGTGTAAAGGCCCTGGGTTCAGTTCCCAAAACCAGAAAAATAAATTACTTTTAATAAATTGCTTTTCATTTAAAGAACCACCTCTCCCAGTGCTTCTTCATGTTGGACATTATATGGCACTTTATTTCACTATTGGTTGTTGTCTTGGATTTAAAATTGGTTTCATTGCAAAATCCCATTCTCTTCCCATCATAGGCTTGGTGTCTGAGGCCCAGACAGGGTTCCCTCCAGGAGGCTGGCAGCGGGGAAACTGGCCAAAGGCTCCTTACTGAATGACCTACACTTCCAGGGCCTTGCTGTCCAACCCAGACTCCCCTTCGGCACCCACACCTGCTTCTGTGGCTTACAGCTACAAGGCCACAGGACCCTGACAGTGGCCAGGCTCTGGGGCATCATCTCTCCGTGAACTGCAAAACCTGATACCTGTAGTGGATGAAGTATGGAAGCGTGGGTGTGCCACCGCAGAGGTCACAGCGTAAAGGCCACAAGGCAACTACTTCAGTAATGTGAAAGTGTGGAAGTGAAAGGATGCTTTAATGGGAGGGTGGCCACACCTCTGCCCTCTAGGCTGTAACATAAACTTTCAGTTTTGGGGGTAGGGAGAGAAGCCTGCGGGTACACCAGGTCAAGTGCACCCAGCCACAGCTCCCAAAGCTCTGCCTACACCTACCTTCCTCCCCAAAGCCACTGGAAGGCAGTTGGCAGGGTAGGGAACCCCGAGATTGGCACTCTTGGCACAAGGGCCCAGGGGAAGGAATGACCAGGAGACTCAGACTCAGACTCCGTCTCCGTTCCTACAGGCAGACCTGCACAAATCCTTACTTCCTACCGGAAGGGAACAACCAGAACCTTCACGGAAGAGGTCCTTGAAGGTGGAGGATGGGGGAGGATGCAGGAGGGCGGACCCGATCCTTCTGTGAGGCCCCTAGGCTGTGGCCTCGGTTTCTCCCACAAGCTTGAGGAAGCCAAATGAGGCTAAGGTGCGCTGGTACCTTGCGTGTGACCCCCCTTTTTCACTGGGCAGGAGTCCTCCAGAAGTCCACGGAGGCTTGTACGGTCACCACCGTCCTAGAAACTACCTGAGGGGCGCAGGCGCAAGGTGCTGGCCTGTCCCTTTCCGAGAAGTTTGGCTTTGACAACGAGGGGATGCCTCGGAGTCCTGGCCAGAGCTGGGGCGCGGCGTGCAGGTGGGATTCCGGGGAAGACCGTGGACCAATTCTGAGCTCCGGGAGCCTGAGGAAGGGGGCGGGGGCACCCCAGAACCAGGCAGCCCAGCTCAGAAAACAGGCCAGAAGCCAGGCCCGAGGCTCCAGGACCACAGTGGAGGGCTGGAGCCGCCCACTAGCCAGAGGGAGGGGCCGGCGTGAGGGGCGACTGGGCCGGAGCTAGGCGCTGGGGCGGGGCCCGGGGGAGGGGCTCATGGACCCCGCGGAGGACGCCCTGGGGCTCCGCTGCCCCATGCGGAGGAGTGGCCCTGCCGGGTCGTGGGGGTGTGTATCGAGCCACGAAACCACCAGGGGATTGGAAATGGAACACATACAAAATTGTTTCACATTTTTATAACTACGGCTTTGGCGTGCAAAGCGCAGTCAAGCCCTCACCTGCCCAGTTCTCCTTACGGAATAAACGTGAAGCGGGGGAGTGGCTTCCTTTGGTCCCTGAGGCACTTCCCCAGCAGCCGCACCTCGACGGCCGCTTTCCTGGGTGCAGGACACCCCATCCCCAGCATACTTCGACCAAATCTGGATTTTTACTGTCCCCCAGCCCGCTCACGACAATCTGCAGTCCTCAGGAGTCGCCCCACCGTCACATGGCCATGATCTACACCCCTTCCCCGGAGAACCGAGGGGACCAACTCGGACCCAGAGCCATCTACTAGCCCGCCCCGCCATGGGCTTATTCTGCAGGCTGAAGGCGAGTGCCCGGCAGACGGGCCTGTTACAGGCTGGTGGAACCGGCCGGGCAGGCGCTGGTGTCCTTCGAGTCGGGGCTGTGGGGTGGATCCTGTCTGCCTGGAGGCCCAGGAGCCCGAGTCTCCACTATGGCAGCCTGTGACTCCAGCCTCTCCACCAGGGTACCCCCTCGACGCCCTGCTTTCCCGTGGTCTAGATCCCCCAGATGCACCTCCCCGAGCCTGCACGAAGGCAGACCGACCCTCAGTGGGCCGTCCGTGGGGTCAGGCCCACGGCCCGAGGGCTCACTCAGAGGAACCCTGTATGAGTTCGGTTTGGGATTGAGACGAAGGGTGGGCAGCATGGCTGGGACGCTTCGAGAGCTGGGCGGACGTGCTGTCCTAACTTGGAAGCCGCTTCAAGGGGCCGGTGAGGGAGGGAGAGAGAGGGAGGGAGAAGCTGACGGAGTTGGCAGATTGGCTGGCGTGCGGAGCCCCCCCTCTGGGGATTCCTGCTCAGCAGGACAGCCTGGACACAGCCCTGGCTGAGCCTGCCCCTCTGCCAACCTGAACTGCTTTGGCGTAAACACCTGTCACCTCCAGACTTGGCACCGGCACCCTAGTCAGCAGGACAGACTCCAGGTCAACCTCAGGACAGACAGCCCAGTCCCTCTAGACCGGCAGGCCATAGTAGGGGTGGGGGTGGGAGGTGGGAGGGGAACCTCCCTCCTCCCAGCAGTCTGGGCCAGCCGGCAGGGTGGGAGAGGTGAAAGGTTACCCCAAGTCGGTTAGCAGGTGACTGCAGGCCCCTCCCTGACCCTCCCAGACCGGGGAGCTGCGAACCACCTTCTTTGTGCTGGGAGTTGAAGATAATTAAATGCTACTTATCTATGGGACTTGCAGCCCCCTCTGCCCTGCTCCCAGTTTATAAATACAGCCCTCACTAACCCTAAGCCCACCCTGTGTTTGGCTGGCCTCAAACCATCCTTCCGAGACCCACTTCCCTACCACCTCGGTGCTCCTGGCCTCCCTTGGTTCCGTGGACTGGGTGTCTCAAAGGGGCCGCTCAGAGCCCACCCTCACCTCGCGGCCTGCCCAGGTCTCCCTGGCCTACACTGGGCATCAAGGACCTTCCTCAGACCCTTGGCACAGTGGAACAGAAGTCCTCAGACTTCTCTGTGCGAGAGCTCCTCGGAGGTCAGATGCGGGTGGGATGTCTGCCTTCCCAGGTGGGGCCGGCTTTGGGGGGGCAGGCCTCTCACGGGGGGAAGGATCAGAAACATTCTTACCAGGCCTCCTGTCTGCCAGTGATTGTTTACCCCCATAAGCCAAGCTATACTGGAGATTTTCCTCCCCCTGGGAGCCCCCATCCCTGCCCTCCTCTGTCCCCACCCAGGTGGGGTGAGGTCAGGCTGGCTCAGGTCTTCACCTATTAAACCCAGAGGTTGAAATAACATACATTCCCAGCCACCTGGCCTCCTATTATTATTATTTTATTTATTTATTTATTTTTAGACAGGGTCTTGCTTTATAGTTCAGGCTGGCCCTGAGCTCACTATGTAGCCCAGCCAAGCCTTGAAATCAGCAATCCTCCTGCCTCTGCCTCCCCAGAATCAAACCCAGGGACTCACAAGAATGCTAAGCAGGTGCTTTACCCATGACCTACAGCTCCCCGGCTTTGCCTTTTAGTCTGTTACGTAATTGTTGCTCTTAAGTTTAAAGTTGACTCCAAACTCACTTAAGAAAAAGTTGTTTAAAAAAAAGAAATAGCCGGGTGTGGTGGCTCATGCCTGCCATCCCAGCACTCGGGAGGCAGAGGCAGGAGGATTGCTGAGTTCGAGGCTTGCCTGGGTTCCATAGTGAGCTCAGGGCCAGCCTGAACTACAAAGCGAGACCCTGTCTCAAAGAAAAAAAAAGAAAGAAAAGTTTGAAAGTGTGTTGTGGTACATGCCTGTAATCCCCACATTAGGAAACCTCAACAGGAGAATCACAATGAGTTCCAGGCCAGCCCAGGCTACATAGCCAGACCCTGTCTCAATAAAACAAAGAAAAAGTTGGAAGGGCTGCGGCTTGGCCTCCATGGTAGAGAGCACTGGCCTAGCCGCCAAGAAACACTGGGTTTAATCTCCAGCATCACAAAAATTAAAAATTGAAATAAATTAAAAGTAAAAGCTTGAATAAGCCCTATGGAATAATTTAAACTTTAATGAGGTGGATTTTTTTTTTTCCTTTTTGAGACAGGGTCTCGCTTTGTAGTTCAGGCTGGCTCTGAGCTCACTATGTAGTCCAGGCAAGCCTCGAACTCAGCAATCCTCCTGCCTCTGCCTCCCGAGTGCTGGGATTACAGGCATGAGCCATCACACCCAGCAATGAGGTGGATTTTTTTTTTTCCACTGCTGAGGATGCAACTCAGGACCTTGTACTTGCAAGGCAGGCACAGTGTCACTGAGTTAAATCCCTAGCATTGAGGTGGAATTCTGAATGCATTTTCTCCAACCAACCTGCTCTGCAACCAGACTATCATCCCTGCACCATAATTCATCTTCTCACCTCTCATCTGTTCTAAAATAATTGGCTCTGCCAGGTATGATGATACACACGCATAATCCCAGCACTCAGGAGGCTGAGGCAGGAGGACCTCCATGCGTTGAAGCCCACTTGGGCTCCATAGTGAGTTCAAGTCCAGCATGATCTGCATAGTGAGACCTTGTCTCAAGATAGGGGGGGTCTTCTTTTCTGCTTTATACTTTCAGGTGAACATTAAAAGATTTAATAAGATCGGTTTCCTTCCAAAAGAATCCACTGACATTTCCATCAGACTTGGTTAAGTATTGGGCAGGCATGCAGATGGTCCTGGCCACACTGGCTCCCTCCCTGAGACTGACTCCCAGAGACCACCTTGGCAGTTACTGAGTACGCTCCCAACTCTTCCCTCAGAAGTCAGAAAACAGCTGCTCTCTAGCCTCTGCCATCCACAGGCCAACTCTAGTGAATCCCAGAGACTCCCGGGCTCCTGCCTATAGAGCTTGCTACACAACCCCACCCCTCTGACCTGATTCTTTTCTTCTTTCTTTCTTTCTTTCTTTCTTTTTTTTTTTTTTTTTTGAGACAGGGTCTCGCTTTGTAGCTCAGGCTGGCCCTGAGCTCACTATGTAGCCCAAGTTAGCCTATAACTCACAGCAATCCTCCTGCCTCTGCCTCCTGAGTGCTGGGACTACAGGCATGAGCCCCCATGCCCAGCATTGATCTTATTTATTTTTTGTTAGGGTTTAGCCCATTTTGATTCTGTGTAATAATGTAACACACACACACACACACCCATATATATATATATGTATATTCATTTATTTTTTTCCTGCTATAGGTAGGTTTGCCTAGGATTTTTCCCCCCATTTTAGGTTTTTGGTTTCTGCTTTTGTTTGGTTGCAAGTATAAATTTTAGATCCTGTTTTCTCTGGTTACAACTAGTCCTTCTAGGTGGCTAGTGAGAAAATGGTGCTGTTTCCTTTTGCTAGCATTGCCAAAACCAAACTCCACAGACTGGGTGGCTTAAACCACCAAAATTTATTTCTCACAGTTCTGAAGGCTGAACATCCAAACCAAGTTTTCTCTCAATACCTCTCCTACATCCTTACCTGGCTACCTTTCTCCAGACATTCCAGGTGTCACCCTCAGATGAGGACACTGGTCAGATTGAGCAGTAACCCATAGGATCTCCTTTGGCCTTATTTACCTCTTCAAAGGACTTGTCTTCCAATGTAGACATATTGGCAGATAGGTTTTCCAGATAGGAATTTGGGGAGATATGATTCAGTCTGAACAAGGAAGGGACTCCTGGCCTACGCTGTAGACTACATCTCAAAGGGGCACTAGGCATTTTTAAATGCAACCCCTGTCTAGTACATTTGTGCCCAGGCACAAACTCTAATAGAAATGTCTTACAAAAGTGCATTGATAAAGTCTACTGTAGACTGTGATAAGGAATATTAGGAAACTTCAGGCATGGTGAGTAGAAACAATGATTTACACATTTCAAAATTAATATAAAAACAAATAAGCATAGTGGCTTTTGTCTGTAATCCCAGCACTCTGGGACGTTAAGGCAGGAGGATTGCAAGTTCAAGCCCACCTTGGGCAACCTAGCAATTCAGAATTTTTTTTTTTTTTTTTTTTTTTTTTTGCTTTTTGAGACAGGGTCTCACTTTGTAGTTCAGGCTGGCCCTGAGTTCACTATGGTGCCCAGGCAAGCCGCCGCGAACTCAGCAATCCTCCTGTCTCTGCCTCCCGAGTGCTGGGATCACAGGCGTGAGCCACCACGTCTGGCATTGTGGTACGCGGTGTTGATTGCTGGTGTGCGTGTCTCCACGCCCAGCATTGTATGTGGTTACCGGGGATCGAACTCAGGACCTTGCACTTGCGAGGCAGGCGCTGGAACCACTGAGCT